>OX451741.1:318220952-318524515 GCA_948472305.1 Vicia faba | reverse complement strand
ACCACAACACTCCAAAACTACTGCAAAAACAACCCTGCTATACTACCAACCCAGCCCAAGCCTGCATTATCTCAGTCCCATATTTGCACCAAATTAGCACATAAGAGCTGCATCGAAAAAGCTATGAATACAACATACCCAAACAATTCAAATTGTTATTTGTTTCCCTCCCAAAATCCTAGCAAAACTCATCTATAAATAGACTGTTTTCACAACACACAAGGGGTTGACTTTTAGAGAGAGAATATAGAGTTTTTGAGCATAAAAAAACAACATTCTTTGTAACCTTGGCTCATTCAAAAAAACCAGTTC
The DNA here is from genome assembly GCA_948472305.1 of Vicia faba. Classification (NCBI taxonomy): domain Eukaryota; kingdom Viridiplantae; phylum Streptophyta; class Magnoliopsida; order Fabales; family Fabaceae; genus Vicia; species Vicia faba. The sequence continues at coordinate 318,524,203 of OX451741.1, read as the reverse complement.
TACTTTCATTCAAAACAGAACCTCAATCCATTATTCCATTTTACGAACTCTCCCATAAACAAAACACCCTATCACATAGAGATTGTTCAAACACAAGAATAGTTTTTGTAGTGCCATTATCTTCACCCCATAAACATAAATACAATAATGTACAACTTGACTGAGTTAGTGTGATTCACCAGTTTGGAACAGCTTCCTGGAGATTCATTGGAGCCATCACAACATCTAGAAAAGTATTCAGATTTAAAAGACCAAGTGCAGTCTCAAGGTAAGTCTTCTTGACTTGGCATTTTTTCATACATCATTAATGATTTATTTTTAAAGATAAAATGTAGTAATCATTTCCCCTTTGAGCTAACCATTTTCTTACTGTTTATGTTTATCAATCATATAATATAATCTGACCTGTATAGATAATAAAACAATGTTTAAGGCAAAAAAACTACATCACGAGTCGACACATACCCACATGGGTTGAATCATTCTAGTGAAAAAGCAGGGGTATGAGTCGACACATGGCCTTATGCATCGACTCATACTGTTGTCTAGGCCCCAAAACAGAAGGATGAAAGGTGCATGATTCGACACAAAACGTGTATGTGTCGACACAAACAGGCGCATGAGTCAACACATCCCTTTATGCATCGACTCATACTGAGTTGATTTAGTTTTACAGGGGCAAGCAAAATTATGTGTTGATGCATAGCAGCAGTGTGTCGACACATAATAGTTTCAAATGAAAATTTTCCTTCTTTTTACACGTGTTTTTACATTTCCTTCATTGTTATTCGATATGGTTGTAATATTTAAGTTTCCACCTCATCCCCATTTGTAAATTATACCCCCCACTCCCCTCATGATATAATATTTTAGGATTTTAATTTCCACAATTTACCGCTTTAATATAAATTGTTAGTAATTAGGGGCGTGTATGGCAAGATCAATCAACCGCTAGAAAACCCTAATCTCAAAGACAAAAAATGCATGCAATCAAACATACTATTCACACGTACATCTCTAGGGTAACCTCGCTTGTTGCCTCGGAAAATAGTCATGTCCCTCGAATATGGGCATTTTAGCAAAGACTCTCGATAAAAAAGATCGTAGTCCGTCGATGTCCCTAGATGTTGCCTTTGGTAAAAACGATCTTAGTCCTTACGAAAATAACTAAAACGTCTCATAAGTTACCTTCTATGACTATACGATTGACCCATGCCCGTCCCTTCACATCCAATGATGGAGCTTCTTTCCAATCAATGGTAAGGTAGCAATATCTAAGGGAGGAGGAGAAGAATAAAGACCTTTTGAGTAGGTAGGACGCTTGTAGTTGGCTTGCTCACAAACTAAAACCATTTCCGCACTCACACTTTCAAAAAACCTTCAAAAACAAACATCTCTTTGAACTACTTTTAAAACCAACACTTTTTATACATTCTTATAGAGACGGAAATCATTACAAGTTTGCCGACAACAAAGGCGTTTTCAAAATACTTTCAAAAACCCACCACAAACACATTTCAAACAAAGCATTTTTCAAAGTGATCTAGCAAGTAACTAAGAGCCCGTAGATAACTACAGATGAAAAGGGTGCTAACACCTTCCCTTTTCATAACCTACCCCCTGAACTCAAGAAAATATCTCGAAAGGTCTTTCTTGTTCTTTTCACCCTTTCCTTTATTGCATAAAAGAAAAGTCGGTGGCGGTCGGTGAAAAGGGTTCTCAATATCACTGACCATCCTCCACCGGTCATGGTTTCAGCTCACGCAATCTTTTCTTGCGGCCGGAACTATCTCGAGAGTATGGTCTCAATGAGTGTAGCATCGAGTATCAACCAGTTCCCAGTTTTACACCGAGGCCGGCTATCTCACTACTTTCTAATGGCCAAGTTGGTCGATTAAAGGTTCTAAGGTCAATTAATGCTTAACGACACCATGCAGCGGGCCTCGTATTCTCCTCGTTTCTCCACAAGGGATACCGATACCAATCAATGTGCCACATCAACATAGCTACTGCTTCAACCGTATCGGTCTACACCGTAAAGTTCCCTTACAGTCTATTGCTACTTACCTAAAAGGTGGTCCCCAGATCAAGGTTAGGATCTATAGTAACTCCCAAACAAAACCCTTAAAAGTAAAGCAATCAAAGCAATCAAGAGTAGAAATTATGATGAACTAGATCCTAAGGTATACCCCACTTATTTAGTCCCCAATATAGTCGCCAGTTCTGTGATACGGTGGCAGAACCGACTGTTTTGAAATGCTGGTTTACGTTTTATGTTTTGTGTTCGCAAAATGTCACGCCACCGACTTTTATTTCATCCAATCGAAAAGGAAAAAAGTACAGAAAAATCCTTTTTCGAGATATTCTGAGTACGGGGGGTAGATTATAGAAAGGGAAGGTGTTAGCACCCTTTCCATCCATGGTTTTCCATGGGCTCTTAGGCACTTGCTCATCTTTTTAAATTGCTTGTGTATGTGCTTTGTTTTTGAAAAGAGTTTTAACTTCGTGATAACCCTTGTATCAATCCTCAAAGGTGTGACGAAGTTGATTTGAAAATTTGTTTGAAAAGTGTAAGTGTGAAAAGTTTGATTTAAACAAGTACCTACTAGTATCTACCTACTCAAAAAAGGTCGTTTTTATTCTCGTTTCCTTTAGACAACATTATCCTACTATTGAGAAATAGGTAGCACCGTCGTTGGAGTTGTAAGGGTCAATTCGAAAGGGACGTACAATCACTAAAGAAATGTTAGGATGACTTAGTAATAACCCTAGAGTCTTAAGATCATGTTCAAGGCGACATTTACGAGGAAACCTTTCCGAGGCAACATTCCGAGGCAACATCCGAACGGGACATTAGATCTTTTTAGACAGGAGGGCAACCACTAAAGCATCCTATACTTAATGGTCGTTTACCGAAGGCAACCTAAGTGAGGGTATACCCTAAGAGTGATATGTGCGAGTGATCTGTATTCAGTTACTTGATCTTTGCACATTAGGGTTTTCTAACCGGATTAATTTGTCACGCATTCTTGTCATACAATCCTATTAGCATACATCTAAACAGTTAAATATTTGCGGGAATTAAAAATGCGAGAAAGTAAATCTACGCTATTACAAGGCTTCGGGGTGGGGAATTAATTACATAGCCAAAAACCCGGGAAAAAGCGATAAATAAAAACCCTAGATTAAACTATTACAAACCATGCACAGTTACAATAATATTGACAAAATAAATAATATGTGCACATTGAATCGAATACGAGATAATTAGGGTTTTTACCCTTGCCTAAACCTAATTGCGATTAATTAAAAAGGTTTTTGTTTTGTTTTTTAAGAAAATAAAGAAACAATTAAACTAAAGAGAAAAAAAATCCTAATTCTAATTAATTTTAAATTTAAGAAAAATAAAATAATTTATTCTAAAACCTATTTTTGTATTTTTATTTATTTGAGAAAAATCAAAAGTTTAACCTAATTCCTATTTGATTTTATTTTTTGAAAACAAATTATAATTTTCCTAATTTAGACTAAATTAAATTAATTTTGATAAATAATAACAAAAACTAATCCTAATTTTGTGAGACCTTGATTTTATAAAAAAGATTAATTTGTTAATTGAAATGATTAAAGAAATATTAAAAGAATTAAATAAAACAAAGAAAAGAAATAAGAAAAGAAATAAATGGACCTGTTTGCAATGCTGAAAGAAGGGATAAAACTGAATTCCTGGGCCCCAAAAGGCTAAGGCCTGTTTGACTTCGTTTGATCCAATGCATGGGTTGACCTGGGGCGTATGGTAGGCTCTTCGCTACATGGTGTTGGATCCACATGGCTGATGGATCTGATGGTGAAGCACAAGGACATTGGGTAGATGTGCGCTACTGCAATGCATGAGATATGCTTGGAATAATCAAGAAAATAAGAAAATACCCACGCCTGGGATCGAACCCAGGACGTGTGCATCAAATGCCTTCGCCCCAGACACCTGAGCCATGATGTTGACTTGTAATTTGTATAAACAATGAATATAATATGCAAAACAAGCTAATGGGGCCAACCAACGCGCGAAATTCCAACAGGCAAATCAGAGAGTGCCACACATTGTCGTCTTCCTCCCCATCGTTGTTTTAGCTAACAACACCTTTACCTACGGTTGACCTGCTGTAAATACAAACATGCATTTTTCAAAAACTCTCCACAAGCAATATAAATAAATATGGCTGGTACCAATCAACTCATCTCATTCTCACGAGTCTCATGGTACCAGAATCAACATCCAATTTCACTTATCCTGCAAAGCCCTAAAACTCAACATGAAACCCTAGCCATGGCAGTTTGTCATACGATCACCAAAAACACAATTGAATATGATGATTAGCTTGCAAACATGTTAATGAATAAGAATATGCAGGCAAAATGTGCAAATAGGGTATAAATTGATGAAAACGAAAACGAGTTTGGAAGCCACTTGTGATACCTGTAACTTACAATTCTAGGCGTGAAAAGGCTTGAATTTGATTGGAATATGCTCCTGGAACATCCATCAACCTTTTGGCAATGTGAGAAAGGCACGATCCGGTCTCTAATATGGAAATTAGATTACCACTTTTCTTGAAATTTTTTGAGTTTTGTTTCACCTTTGCACGACTGCTTCTGACCTCCCTATGCCTTGGTCTCCTTCTATATATGTAATGCAAGCTATTAGGTCAACAAAAACGACCTCAATCTTACTCATCATGGAGATTTGATTTGATCTTTCAATGCATATGATTCCTTTCCATTTTTTCTCAAATCCAATATTTTTCAAACCAAATTACCTTTGCACGAGTTGATCTTCAATTGAAAGCACATGAGATCTCTTTTCAATGCACAAATCATCCCTAAAATACAATATATGATTTATTAGGATTTATTTGATTTTATTTGAATTTTAAATGAATAAAAATCAAAATAAATTAAATAAATGAATAAATAAAGCATGGAGGGTCCCATAGGTCGTGGACTATGTTAGGAATGAGATGCAAGCATAAAAAGTTTGGCCCATTTAGCAAAAGATGCAAATTTGAGCATGTTTGACTTTTGGCAATTTTGTAAAAAGGGTCAACTTGGCCAATGCATAACTCTCTCAATTTTGAACCTAGAGAGGTGTTCTTGGACTTTTTAGAAATATTAGGGTGTCCTCTAAGCAACCCTTTTGGTCTCATATCAATTGAGTCTTCCATGTTCATGTATGAAGCTTTGACCCAAAAGGTGTTTTTGTTGACTTTTCAAAATGACCTATAATGTCCAAATTTATATCTTTTTGTGAGTGCATATTATGAACTTGGGAGATGAAGATGAATTGTATGTAATTGCATCCTCTTCAAAATGAGCTTTGGATGGGTCATTTTTGATAAAGTATGAGAAGGTTATGCTTGGTCAAAGTTGAGTTGACTTTTCCTGTAAAACCCTAATTTAACAACTTTTGGGCTTTGATGAATTGTGAGAAATCCTTGATGAATCATGATCAAACCTTGATAAAATGATGAATGATACTTTAAAATGAGGATGTTAACCAAATTTTTTGAAGTTTGACTGTATGTGGGCCACAGTTGATTTTTGCCTAGCACAATCGATTTCTAGGTATTTGAGCAATTGACTGAGCAAACTTCCTCTGCAAGGCTTGAAACTTGACATGGATGATCTTGAGAACATATTAGGACAATGGTGAGCATTTGGGATCCTTTGGACCCAAGCCTCTTGATGAAAAATGAAACCCTAATTTGAGGTAGACTGCCTTAGGAGAAAGTTTGTCTGGTCAACTCTTGAACTTCCTTGAGCAATTTAGGGACCTCACTTGCCATGTGTTGAGAAATATGGGAGGTAAAATTTTGGGGTACAACATCTGACCCTATTCAATCTTCTTAAACCTGAAGATGTAGATTGGCTCGTCTGCCTTTAGTGATCTGAAGGTGGAATATGATTGAACACTAGAATGCCCAAAAATTTTCACTCGCATGAAGTGATACTTGATTTGTGATATCGGGAATGGGCTTATAGATGCCATTTGGTAGTTTCTAGAGAATTGTCAGAGATGGGCTTAAAGATGCCATCCGAAGAAGTGTCGGTCGCATAAGAGATTCCTTTGCGAGGACCCGTATAGCTGTTGTTAATGAGGACTTCACCGGGGAATGCTGGTTTCTGTCTTGGGAGGAATAAAGTTTTAGGAGCTTCAGTTGTCTGTTACTCTACTGGGGAATAATTCCGGTTTGGGAAGCGGAAATGAACTGTGTGCTTGGTCGGGGTATATGTTGCACCGCGACTTTCTGGGTAAATGTGAAATCAATTGTGTTTGATCGGGTCCTGGTCTTACAGTGTTGTGGACTGCTGTCTGGGGATAAGAATGGAAGAACCCGAATAGTAAGGTTATGGGAAGAAACCTGGATAGTAGGGTTACTTCGAGATAAAAGCCTAGATAGTAAGGCTGTGAGAAGGAACCTGGGTAGTAGGGTTACTTCGATATGAAAGCCTGGATAGTAGGGCTGTGAGAAGGAACCTGGATAGTAGGGTTACTTCAATATGAAAAGCTTGGATAGTGGGGCTGTGAGAAGGAACCTGGATGGTAGGGTTACTTCGATATGAAAGCATGGATAGTAGGGCTGTAAGAAGGAACCTGGATAGTAGGGTTACTTCGATATGAAAGCCTGGAAAGTAGGGCTGGAGAAGGAACCTGGGTAGTAGGGTTACTTCGATATGAAATCCTGGATAGTAAGGCTGGAGAAGGAACCTGGGTAGTATGGTTACTTCGATATGAAAGCCTGGATAGTAGGGCTGTGAGAAGGAACCTGGATAGTAGGGTTACTTCGATATGAAAGCCGGGATAATAGGGCTGTGAGAAGGAACCTGGATAGTAGGGTTACTTCGATATGAAAGCCTGGATAGTAGGGCTGTGAGAAGGAACCTGGATAGTAGGGTTACTTCGATATGAAAGTCGGGATAATATGGCTATTTCACGATGATTTCGGGTAAAACCGCGTCTAAACCGAGAAGGAACCTGGGTAAGGTTACTTCGTGACAAGTTTGGATAAAACTGCATCCGAGCCGAGAAGGAACCTGGGTAAAGTTGCATTTGTTGCCGATGATTACTCTGTTTAGCTTTTAGTGTTGATCATGGACTTACTGGCAATTGTTAATAATAATGTCTTTCCTGAAAGAAATACAGGGTTAGTTATATGTGATGCATGAGATGCATTGTATGTTGACGTGCTCAAAATAAATGAGACTATGTTATATGTGATGTATGCATATGTCGTGATGTATGGGGGATGGTGAACAAAGATGACCGTGCTGGGGATTTGCCCCTTGGTTGGTAAATGTTCTACCGGACGAGATTCTGTCAGAGGATAACTCTGTGGGGAATAACCCTGTTGGAGAAGAGATACTCTATTGATAGATCTGCTGATTTGGAGAAACAACTCAGCTGGGGATGAATTTCTATTATTGGTGATAACGAATCTTGTGAGAGAAATAAACTCTGCTTGGGGAGAATTCATTGACTCATTCGCGATCGTGAACCTCAGTTGGGGAGAGTTATGTACTGTTTGGGGAAGCTAACATCACTGTCTTTGGATACTTTTTATTCTGTGGGGAATACAGGTACCACTGCTCATATTCTCAAGCTGGCTCTATCCCAGTACCTGATGGGCAGAGTAACTGCAGGGTTTGGGCACTTCTTGTTTGTCCATATTCCTGGAATTATGAGTAATCATCTTTTGTTTCTCATGTAAATATTTATGAGCATCAATTATTTTCAAATGCATATATCAAAAAATGAATCATTGGACGTTCTTGCAAAACAAAACAGAAAAAGAAAAATAAATTGGAATTTCTTGTGAAAATGAATTGTATTGGTTCTGAAATTGGCCCGTAATAGGCGTTTTTTACAAGGGGGCTGACGTCCTAGTAAGAGAATGCCACCGAAAGATAGAAATTACAGTTGGTGTATAAGAAAGAAAAACAGCTATGTGAAAAAATCCCATTGAGTTCCAACTCTGCTATTGTTTTTATATCTTCAAGCGTCTCATCACTTTGCTACTTGGTCGAAGGTGGATCAGATTGATTGGCGCCGTCTGAGCTTGATAATCGATACTGAAATCTGGCTGCGAGGTGATCCAATGAGACATAATGTTACATTTCGATCCCTAATTTTTGCCTGGACTGCCCTTTTGGGTTTTCAGTCCACTGAGATACCCTTTTTTGCCCAAGTCGCCCTTTCAGGTTTTCGACTTGCCGGGTGTACAGTTTTTTCATTTTCATCCCTTATTTTTTCCCGAACCCTTTTGGTTCGCCGGGAAGCCCTTATTTTTTCCTAGGCCAGTCAACCTAGCGGGTCTTTGATTAGGCGTAATATCTTTTCACTATGTCTGCATTGACGGGGTGAGGAAGGTCGTCACCATCCATGGTGGTAAGGATCATAGCTCCTTCCGAGAAAATGTTCTTAACCATAAATGGCCCTTCGTATGTGGGGGTCCATTTTCCCCTAGGATCACCTTGCGGTAGTATGATGCGTTTGATCACTAGATCCCCGACTTGATATTCTTGACGTCTGACTTTCTTGTTAAAAGCCTTGATCATTCGCTTTTGATACGTCTGACCGTGACAGATAGCAGTAAGTCTCTTTTCATCGATTAGATTCAGCTGATCAAGTCGGGTTTGGATCCAGTCGTCTTTGTTCAAACCCACATCCTTCATGATCCTGAGAGAGGGTATTTGGACTTCGATGGGTAGGACTTTCTCCATGCCATACACCAAAGAGTAGGGTGTTGCCCCTGTCGATGTCCTTGCCGAGGTACGGTACCCATGAAGAGCAAATGGTAACATCTCATGCCAATATTTGTATGTCACCGTCATCTTCTACATAATCTTCTTGATGTTCTTGTTAGCTGCTTCAACAACGCCATTCATCTTCGGCCGGTAGGGAGAAGATTTATGATGCTGTATCTTGAACTGTTTACAGAGCTCGGTGATCATTATGTTGTTGAGATTCATACCATTGTCAGTAATGATCCTCTATGGTACACCATATCGACATATCAGATTGTGTCGGATAAACCGCGCCATGACGTTCTTGGTTACTGTAGCAAAGGAAGATACCTCAACCCACTTTGTGAAATAATCAATTGCTACCAGAATGAAGCGATGCCCATTAGACGCAGTAGGTCTGATCTCGCCAATCATGTTGATGCCCCACATTGCAAAAGGCCATGGAGACGTCAAAACATTCAGGGGAACCGGAGGTATATGCACCGTATCAGCATAGACTTGGCACTTATGACAGGTTCGAGAGTGCTGATAACAATCGGCTTCCATAGTGGAACAAAAATATCCTGCCCGTCAGATTTTCTTCGCCATAGTATGTCCACTAGAATGGGTTCCGAAGGTACCTTCATGTAATTCTTCCATGATTCTTTCCGCGTCGCTCTTGTCCATGCATCGCAGTAAGGTCGAATCATGGTTGTGCTTGTAGAGGATCCCATTTCTAATGAAGAACTTCGTAGCGAACCTTCTTAAAAACTTCTTATCATTAACAGATACCCCCTCAGGGTATTCTTGAGCCTCAAGATACCTCTTTACTTCGTGAAACCAGGGTTTATCTGCTACCTCTTCAGTCTCAATGTCACAGTAATGTACGGGTTCGTCCAACCTCTCGATGGTAATTTGGGGAGCTTTATTGTCCCACCTGACTTTGAACATAGAAGACATGGTAGCTAGCGCGTCCGCTAACTGGTTCTCTTTTCTGGGGAAATGTTCAAAGGTTATCTCCTCGAAGTGTAGGAGCAACGTCAGTACATACTCTTTGTAAGGAACAAGATTCGGGTGCTTCGTATCCCACTCGCCTTTGATCTGACTTATCACCAGAGCGGAATCTACAAATACACTCAAGAACTTACTCCTTAGGTCAATAGCAGCTCGAAGACTCATGATATATGCTTCATACTCCGCCATATTGTTGGTGCAGTTAAAACATAATCGAGCGATGAACAGAGTATGACAGCCCTCAGGAGATATAATTATAGCGCCAATGCCATTACCCAACACGTTCGAGGCTCCATCAAAATACATAGACCATCGGGATCCCTCATCGGGTCCTTCATCTGGTCCAGGTTCTTCGCAGTCGGTTACCAATATGATATTATCATCCGGGAACTCGAAATTCATGGACTGGTAGTCATCTACAACCTGATGCGCCAAATGATCCGCCAATATACTCCCCTTGATTTCTTTTTGGGTTATGTATTGGATGTCGTATTCGGTCAAGATCATCTGCCATCTTGCTATCCTTCCGGAGAGAGCGGGCTTCTCGAAGATATACTTGATCAGATCCATCTTTGATATCAACAAGGTGGTGTGAGTCAGCATATACTATCTCAGCCGGCGAGCAGCCCATGCCAAAGTGCAACAATTTTTCTCGAGTAATGAGTATCGGGTCTCACAGTCGGTAAACTTTTTGCTAAGGAAATAAATAGCATGCTCTTTTCGGCCAGACTCGTCATGCTGCCCCAGCACACACCCCATTGAGTTGTCCCGCACTGTTAAGCATAATATCAAAGGTCTTCCTTCAACTGGAGGCATCAAAATTTGTGGTTCTTAAAGGTATTCTTTGATTCTTTCAAAAGCAGTCTGGCATTCATCATTCCACTTTACCACTTAATCTTTCTTCAGCAGCTTAAAGATTGGCTCACAAGTAGCCATCAGATGTGAAATGAACCTGGCGATGTAATTCAGGCGTCCCAAGAAACCTCTAACTTCTTTTTCTGTGGGAAGCCGGAATCTCTTGTATGGCTTTTACCTTTGCAAGGTCCACCTGAATACTTTTATCACTGACGATGAAACCCAGAAGCTTACCAGACCTTACCCCGAAGGTACACTTGTTCAGATTCAACCTCAGCTTGTACGTCTTCAACCTATCAAACAGTTTCTGGAGATGATCAAGGTGCTTTTCCTCTGTCTGAGACCTGGCTATCATATCATCAACATAAACCTCAATCTCGTGGTGAATCATATCGTGGAACAAAGCGACCATGGCGCGCTGATAAGTTGCCCCATCATTTTTCAACCCAAAAGGCATTACCTTGTAATAGAAGGTGCCCCACTGTGTAATGAAGGTTGTCTTCTCCATGTCCTCAGGAGCCATCTTGATCTGGTTGTAGCCAGAAAAGCAATCCATGAAGGAGAAGATTTTATGCTGCGCGGTGTTGTCGACCAGAACATCAATATGAGGAAGTGGAAAGTCATCCTTGGGGCTTGCCCTGTTCAGATCTCTATAATCCACACACATCCGTACCTTACCGTCCTTCTTAGGTACCGGGACAACATTGGTAACCCACTGCGGATAAGAAGTGACAGCTAAAAATCTAGCGTCAAACTGTTTCATGACTTCTGCCTCGATTTTCTCTTACATTTCAGGGCGCATACGACGAACCTTCTACTTTACCGGTGGACAATCTTCTTTGGTCAGCAGGCGATGTACCACAATATCAGTGTCCAAACCAGGCATGTCCTCATAGGACCAGGCGAAGATCTCAACATAGTCGTGTAACATATGTATTAACCTTTGTTTGACACTAGGCTCCAGATTCACACCTATCTTGACCTCTTTCCTGTCTTCCTCTGTACCCAAATTCACTAATTTAACTGGCTCTTCATGAGGCTGTATGGCCCTCTCTTCCTGCTGCAATAGTCTAGCAAGTTCTCCAGGCACCTCACAATCATCCTCACCTTCGTCCTCGGCTTGGTTGATCGGATTTTCGAAGTCATAACTGGTAGTAGCAGAACTGTTATCAATGGGATCCAGAGTGGATATGGATCTGCATTATGATACGTGAGTGTGTGTAAGAGAATAACTGTTTTGATAAAGTGAGAGACAGAAAAGAAAAACAAGGAGCGAAAAATTTGTAATGCAAGAAACGTCCAATGTTTTATTAATGATATATGAAAATGACAAGTAATAAGACCTCACAAGCGAAGCCAAGGTGCCTCGGGCAAGGCACCGGGCTGTAAAGTTTCAAACTGTTTATTACAAATCTTAAAACAAAAAGTTAATTGCTGCAGAATAAAAGAAACAGGTATAAAGTCCTTCGCCGTCCAGTTATTCAGTCCACCATTGGTTATTGGGTAGATCCAGCCGTCGATGTCTGAATCTTCTTCACTTTCCTCAATTGCATTAACTTCTCGATTATTGATGTGTAGAGGAGGTCTTCCAATTCGTGCACGCCTAACAACCCTTTGAGCCCCTGTAGTAAAGCCCAAACCAAATTTGTCAGTTTTATGAGTGAAATCAGGGAGCTGACCCCAATTGGTACACCCACCTTCTTCAATTATAGCCCTGACATCCTTGAGAGAAGCCATCTTCAGCGGAGGTTTGCCGGTAGTAACTTCAGCTGATGCCGAGAACAGAGGGACCTCTTCAAAATTTTGACAAGGCGTTTCTATGAATTCCCCATCCATCTCCACGTATCGGAAGGAATTGAGATGACTCACCATATACTCTTCTTCACCTTGCACCATGATGATCTTTCCCTTCACCAGATACTTCCGCATTTGATGGAGTGTGGAAGTCACTTCCCCAGCCTTATGAAACCAAGGATGACCCAGCAAGCAAGAATACGATGGTCTAATATCCATTACGTAGAAGGTGGACCAAAAAGTCTGAGAACTCACTTTGACGAGGATGTCCACCTCCCCGTGCACCATTCTTTTTGATCCATCAAAAGCTCTCACCACAATGTTACTCGGCTTTAGTATCAAACTTTCACAATCTAGACGGTCTAGTGCTTTCTTCGGTAGAACATTCAGTGAGGACCCGATATCTACTAGCACATGGGCCATAGTGGTGCCCCTGCATTCGATCGAGACATGTAGAGCATCATTATGATTTCTCCCCTTAGCAGTCAGATCCGCATCGGAAAACCCTAACCCATTGTCAGCAGTCAGGCTAGCCACACAATCTTTGAACTGATATGCAGAAGTTTCCTGCGGCACATGCACAGTCTTGAGAAACGCAATCAAAGCCTTCGCATGGGCTTCAGAACATAATAACAAGGACAACATGGAGATCTTTGACGGGGTCTGCCCCAGCTGCTCGACTATGTTATAGTCGCTCTTCTTGATAATCTTCAGTATTTCCTCTATTTCTTGTTTAGAGGTTTCCACGATGATTTTCTTAGGTGCCTCCGTCCGGGTAGGCTCACCTATGATTTCTTTACCCCGAGTCCCGGATGGCTCGGCGATAGGGGTGATAACTGGAGTAGGAACTGGGACAATAGTTGATGTACTAGCAGACGGAATGACAACAAGTTTGTGGACAGTCGGAGGGGAAATCTCAGGAGAAAATAGTCTTCCACTTCTGGTGACCTTGCTATCCCCAACAATATTACCGATATCCGTATCGGCTTCTTCCGCCCTCAGATCTTGTTTAACACCATGGTAATATACATCAGCATCGTAGTGCCATGGGATAGCCTTATCTGAGGTATATGGGATGGGACCAGGAGCGATGATTATTAATGGAGCAATTATTCGAACAGATGTAACCCTAACAGGTTTTCTCGAGGAAACCTTGGAAGGATTGGAGAAAATGGTGATAATGGCAACATCTTCAAACGGAATCAAAGTCTTCTTAAACAAAATTTCCTTATTATCCATCAGGCGTTGGACACCTGTCTTCAATAAACAGCAACCAGAAGGAAGAATTGAACATATGTAGCAACCTTCATCACAACCCGGAAATAAACCGGCCAACAACGAATTCTTCTTAACCGTCATCAAAGGAGTAGAAATTTCTTCCACATAGGTTACAAATGAATCGGTGTCCACATCATTGACTCCACGACCATGTTTGGGCATAGGAGCAGTTATAACGTTTGGCTTTTCCGGAGCATCAAACTCAATCTCTTTAGCTTCCAGCAAATCTTGCACCTTATTCCTCAGAGCCCAGCAATCGTTTGTATCATGGCCTGGGCTTTCCGAATGGTAGGCGCACCGCGCGTTGGGATTGTATCTGGGAGAAGCAGTGTTTGGATTCTTGGGAGCCTCTTTCAAGGTTGCCAAGTTGGATTTTAACAGATGAGGAAGAACTTCAACTAAAGTCATGTTGATGCGGGTAAACTGTCATTGTGGTCTTTCTACCCTTTGTTGATTATTGCATTGTGGAGCAACCGCGGGTCTTGGTATCACTACAGCATTTACCGCTTGACGGTGTTAAGGTCTGCTTTGGCCCCTCAGGCCATAGACTGCACTAGCTTCCTTCTTACCGGTGAAAGGCTTATTTATTGCACTTAATGAAGCATCCTTCTGTATTTTACCACTTCGAATGCCAACTTCTACTCTCTCTCCAGTCAAAATCAACTCAGTAAACCCAGCCGACAAACTGCTGATCAGATGATTGAAAAATGGCCCAGATAGCGTCCCTAGAAACATGTCAAACAACTCCCTATCAGAAAAAAGGGGGTTGGACTCTTCCTGCCATGTCTCTCCACTTTTGAGCATAGTCCTTAAAACCTTCACTTACACCCATATACATACCCTGGAGCTAAGTACGAGTGGGAGCAAGGTCGGCGTTATACTGATACATGCCTGTAAAAAGCAGCAGCAAGGTCTTCCCAGTTTTGGACACTGGCTCCTTCCAACTGATAAAACTATTCAAGCTGAGTCCCTGATAGACTATCTTGAAAGAAGTGTACCCATTAATTTCTATCAGCAGTGTGGGGTTGGATTTTTCTTACGTAAGATCAGAGATGGAGTTTTGGACAGGATACTCCATCGTACTTGGAAAAAACCAGAGCTTTGAACTTATGAGGGATCACCACTCCTGATACCAGTCCTAGTTCTCCGAAATCCAAACCAGGGATCTTCTGAATCTCCATAGCACTCAAACGGTCTTCTAGCTGCTTGTATCTATCCTCAGCATGAGGATATTTCTCGTCGTCGTAATCCGTATTGTTATCAGAAACTGCTGGACTAGGGTCCTTTACCCTCTCTTGGTTCTCCCCGTCCTTGGATGAGGAGGTCAGATCAGCTGGTTGTCTCAACCTTTCTCCGAATCTTCTACCCATGTTCAGAATACCGACCTTCTTCTTCTTCTTCTTCTTCTTCTTCTTCTTCTTCTCTTTCAGAATAAGGGTCTTCAGATCCTCTTGCTCTTTAGCCAGACTTAAGAACATCTGTTGGAATTGGGCGTTCTGTGCCTGAAGATCTTTGATGGCTTGATCAGAAGACATTTCTGCTGTAATAAATAGCGAAGAAGATGAGAAACCTGTAGTGGTACCTGTAATGATGTGCATAATAATGGGATGCGCATGTAATGATTTCAAAGACTTTGGGAGATTTAAATTTCCAAACCAAAAATAAACAAACTTTATTAGATTAACATTGAAAGGTTCAACAATGCCTTTAAGGCGTTACAAAAAAGTAAATAGAAAACAAATCTAAAACTAGAAAAGCAAAATCAAAAGTCCCATGGACGCTTCCTCTTTGTGCCGATGTAGTAATTGATCACTCTTTCTTCCTCGAGCTGCCTGGCGAGCTTCAAAATCTTCCTTTCTTGCTCATGGTACTTTTCCCGGTAAGTATCCCGCTCGTTTTTCAACTGAATCTAAGACCTCTGCAACTTCCCAGGATCAGTGGGCATGTAAGGATAGAGAACTGTGTAAGGAATGCCCTCTTCATTAGTGGGCTCCACAATCACTGGTAATACGGCCTCATAGGGCATCCCAAGCTTCTGGGCACGAGCTCGAACCCATTGGAGGTAAGGCTGCATAGGAAGGGAAGTCTTTGGTCCCAACTCTTGGGGGTCAGATCTGTTCACCATACCCCAAGCTCGTATAAACCTCCAGCAGTGCTCCTTAACGTCCTCCTTGTAGTCAAATACAATGTCCTCAAGAAGTAGCTCGTGGTGACCATCTCTCTGAGCACGACCAAATTATCGTAAAGCTAGACAAGGATTGTAAGTTATACCCCCTCTAATTCCAAGCAATGGGACATTAGGGTATCCCCCACAACGGTCAATAACGACAGTGTCTTACATAGCCCGGGAACTCCAAAGAATATCTGTATGGGCAAGTGACATTATTCTGTAGGACCAACCCAAACCTTCTTCATTCTTCAGCACAGACTTAGGGAGGTGCAAAATAAACCACCTCAATAGCAACGACATGCAACACATAAGAGTCCCTCTTCTCCTTACAGTACGAGTATAGAGGGCATGCAAGATATCACCCAGCAGGGTAGGCACAGGATTGCGAGAAAGGAAAATCTTGACAGCATTCACATCTATAAAGGAATCCGGATTCGGGAAGAGAACCAAACCATAGATAAGAAGAGCCAAGACATCTTCAAAATCTTGAAAATCCAAATTATCCCAGAATATCTGAGCCTGGTCTATCAGAAATTTGGATAGAAAACCTTTAACCCCGCTTCGTGTTTCCCAATTGGATACTACATCAGCCCGTTTTAAATGCAGAGTTGAGGCAATGTCTTCTGGTCTAGGAACTTCTTCCATACCTGTGAAGGGTACCTGTTCAAGAATGGATATGCCCAATAGGTGAGAGAACTCTTCCAAGGTGGGAACCAGCTGGTAATCTGGAAAGGTGAAGCAATGATGCACAGGATCGAAGAACTGGAAAAGTACACTCATCATCTGCTCATCAAGATTTGAAGTAACCAGGCTGAGAAGTTGACCGTGTCTCTTAATGAACATAAAAGTCTCAGAAACTCTTGAGGCTAGCTCTTTGAGTTGGGAAAGTATTTGCACAAAGTTGACTCAGATGGTATTTCTGTGCACATAAGCCATAATCTGCAAAACAGAACAAAGATAAATTCCCTTGGTCTTTGAAATGGTTAGTGTAATGAAGTATGAATGCCATGTTATGATGCATGATGTCATGATAAATCACAGGTATAGCAAACACAGGCATTGCAAACACAGTCAAATCACACAAAGCCCTTAGGTTTAAGGCTTGCATGAGGCAAAAGGTAATACCCTCTTGAAGTTAAGTTAGTTTCAAACCTGTCCTAGAAAAAGTAACCGAGTTCTAGAGGATCTCAATATCACTGACCATCCTCCATCGGTTATGGTTTCAGCTCACACAATCTTTTCTTGCGGCCGAAACTATCTCGAGAGTATGGTCTCAATGAGTGTAGCATCGAGTATCAACCAGTTCCCAGCTTTACACCGAGGCCGGCTATCTCACTACTTTCTAATGGCCAAGTTGGTCGATTAAAGGTTCTAAGGTAAGTTGATGCTTAACGACACCACGCAGCGGCCCCGTATTCTCCCCGTTTCTCCATAAGGGATACCGGTACCAACCAATGTGCCACATCAACGTAGCTACTGCTTCAACCGTATCGGTCTATGCCGTACAGTTTCCTCACAGTCTATTGCTACTTACCTAAAAGGTTTCCCCAGATCCGGGTTAGGATCTATAGTAACTCCCAAACAAAACCCTTAAAAGTAAAGCAATCAAAGCAATCAAGAGTAGAAATTATGATGAACTAGATCCTAAGGTATACCTCACTTATTAAGTCCCCAGCAGAGTCGCTAATTCTGTGATATGGTGGCAGAACCGACTGTTTTGAAATGCTGGTTTGCATTTTGCATTTTGTGTTTGCAAAATGTCACGGTAAGCAAGAGTCGCCACTGACTTTTATTTCATCCAATCAGAAAGGAAAAAAGTACAGAAAAATCCTTTTTCGAGATATTCTGAGTACGGGGTGTAGATTATAGAAAGGGAAGGTGTTAGCACCCTTTCCATCCATGGTTTTCCATGGGCCCTTAGGCACTTGCTCATCTTTTTAAATTGCTTGTGTATGTGCTTTGTTTTTGAAAAGAGTTTTAACTTCGTGATAACCCTTGTATCAATCCTCAAAGGTGTGACGAAGTTGTTTTGAATTTTTTTTTGAAAAGTGTAAGTGTGAAAAGTTTGATTTGAGCAAGTACCTACTAGCATCTACCTACTCGAAAAAGGTCGTTTTTATTCTCGTTTCCTTTAGACAGCGCTATCCTACTATTGAGAAATAGGTAGCACCGTTGTTGGAGTTGTAAGGGTCAATTCGAAAGGGACGTACAATCACTAAAGAAATGTTAGGATGACTTAGTAATAACCCTAGAGTCTTAAGATCATGTTCGAGGCGACATTTCCGAGGCAACCTTTCCGAGGCAACATTCCGAGGCAACATTCGAATGGGACATTAGATCTTTTTAAACAGGAGGGAAACCACTAAAGCATGCTATACTTAATGATCGTTTACCGAAGGCAACCGAAGTAAGGGTATACCCTAAGAGTGATATGTGCGAGTGATCTGTATTCAGTTATTTGATCTTTGCACATTAGGGTTTTCTAATCGGATTAATTTGTCATGCATTCTTGTCATACAATCCTATTAGCATACATCTAAACAGTTAAATATTTGCGGGAATTAAAAATGCGAGAAAGTAAATCTACGTTATTACAAGGCTTCGGGGTGGGGAGTTAATTACATAGCCAAAAAACCCGGGAAAAAGCGATAAATAAAAACCCTAGATTAAACTATTACAAACCATGCACAGTCACAACAATATTGATAAAATAAATAATATGCGCGCGTTGAATCGAATACGAGATAATTAGGGTTTTGACCCTTGCCTAAACCTAATTGCGATTAATTAAAAAGGTTTTTGTTTTTTAAGAAAATAAATAAACAATTAAACTAAAGAGAAAAAAATCCTAATTCTAATTAATTTTAAATTTAAGAAAAATAAAATAATTTATTCTAAAATCTATTTTTGTATTTTTATTTATTTGTGAAAAATCAAAAGTTTAACCTAATTCCTATTTGATTTTATTTTTTGAAAACAAATTATAATTTTCCTAATTTAGACTAAATTAAATTAATTTTGATAAATAATAAAAAAAACTAATCCTAATTTTGTGAGACCTTGATTTTATAAAAAAGATTAAATTTTTTAATTGAAATGATTAAATAAATATTAAAATAATTAAATAAAACAAAGAAAAGAAATAAGAAAAGAAATAAATGGGCCTGGTTGCAATGTTGAAAGAAGGGGTGAAAACTGAATTTCTGGGCCCAAAAAGGCTAAGGCATGTTTGACTTCGTTTGATCCAATGCATGGGTTGACCTGGGGCGTATGGTAGGCTCTTCGCTATGTGGCATTGGATCCATATGGCTGATGGATCTGATGGTGAAGCACAAGGACATTGGGTAGACGTGCGCTACTACAATGCATGAGATCTGCTTGGAATAATCAAGAAAATAAAAAAATGCACACGCCTGGGATCGAACCCAGGACGTGTGCATCAAAGGCCTTCGCCCCAGCCATCTGAGCCATGATGTTAGCTTGTAAGTTGTATAAACAATGAATATAATATGCAAAAACAAGCTAGTGGGGCCAACCAACGCACGAAATTCAAACAGGCAAATCAGGGAGCGCCACGAATTGTCGTCTTCCTCCCCACCGTCGTTTTAGGTAACAACACCTTTACCTACGGTTGGCCTGCTGTAACTACAAACCTGCATTTTTCAAAAACTCTCCACAAGCAATATAAATGAATATGGCTGGTACCAATCAACTCGTCTCATCCTCACGAGTCTCATGGTACCAAAATCAGCATCCAATTTCACTTATCCTGCAAAGCCCTAAAACTCAACACGAAACCCTAGCCATGGTAGTTTGTCATACGATCACCAAAAACACAATTGAATATGATGATTAGCTTGCAAACATGATAATGAATAAGAATATGCAGGCAAAATGTGCAAATGGTGTATAAATTGATGAAAACGAAAACGAGTTTGGAAGCCACTTGTGATACTTGTAACTTACAATTCTAGGCGTGAAAAAGCTTGAATTTGATTGGAATATGCTCCTGGAATGTCCAACAACCTTTTGGCAATGTGAGAAAGGCACGATCGGGTCTCTAATATGGAAATTAGATTACCTCTTTTCTTGAAATTTTTTGAGTTTTGTTTCACCTTTTCACGACTGCTTCCAACCTCCCTATGCCTTGGTCTCCTTCTGTATATGTAATGCAAGCTATTAGGTCAACAAAAACAACCTCAATCTTACTCATCATGGAGATTTGATTTGATCTTTCAATGCATATGATTCCTTTCCAATTTTGCTCAAATCCAATATTTTTCAAATCAAATTGCCTTTGCACAAGTTGATCTTCAATTGACAGCATATGAGATCTCTTTTCAATGCACAAATCATCCCTAAAATACAATATATGATTTATTAGGATTTATTTGATTTTATTTGAATTTTAAATGAATAAAAATAAAAATAAATTAAATAAATGAATAAATAAAGCATGGAGGGTCCCATAGGTCGTGGACTATGTTAGGAATGAGATGCAAGCATAAAAAGTTGGGCCCATTTAGCAAAAGATGTAAATTTGAGAATGTTTGACTTTTGGCAATTTTGCAAAAAGGGTCAACTTGGCCAATGCATAACGCTCTCAATTTTGACCCTAGATAGGTGTTCTTGGACTTTTTAGAAAGCTTAGGGTGTCCTCTAAGCTACCCTTCTGGTCTCATCTCAATTGAGTCTTCCATGTTCATGTATGAAGCTTTGACCCAAAAGGTGTTTTTGTTGACTTTTCAAAATGACCTATAATGTCCAAATTCATATCTTTTTGTGAGTGCATATTATGAATTTGGGAGATGAATATGAATTGTAGGGAATTGCATCCTCTTCAAAATGAGCTTTGGATGGGTCATTTTTGATAAAGTATGAGAAAGTTATGCTTGGTCAAAGTTGAGTTGACCTTTCCTGCAAAACCCTAATTTAGCAACTTTTGGGCTTTGATGAATTGTGAGCAATCCTTGATGAATCAGGATCAAACCTTGATCAAATGATGAATGATACTTCAAAATGAGGATGTTGACCAATTTTTTTGAAGTTTGACTGTATGTGGGCCACAGTTGACTTTTGACCTAGCATAGTCGATTTCTAGGTATTTGAGCAATTGACTGCCTTAGGACAATGGTGATAATTTGGGATCCTTTGGACTCAAGCCTCTTGATGAATAATGAAACCCTAATTTGAGGTAGACTGCCTTAGGAGAGAGTTTGTCTTGTCAACTCTTGAACTTCCTTGAGCAATTTGGGGACCTCACTTGCCATGTGTTGAGAAATATGGGAGGGCAAATTTTGGGGTACAACATTTCTCCCACCGTATGACAGAACTGGCGACTCTGCTGGGGAATTACTTAAAAAGTGGGGTTACCTTAGAGCTAGATCACATTTAATTGATTTCGTTGTTTGATTTGTTTGCTTTACATTTATGGGTCCTTATTTGGGTTTATATCGATCCTCTACCCGGATCAGGGGACATTATTAGGTAAGTAGCAATAGATCATGGAGACTATGCGGGGTATACCGACATGGTTAAAGCGATGGCTACATTAGTGTGACATATTTGTTGGTACCGGTATCCCTTGAGTCTAGTTAAGGAGAATACGGGGCCGCTGTGTGGTGTCATAAAGCACCGACTTGCCTTAGAACCTTTATTTCAATAACTTGATCATTAGGAAGTAGTGAGATGGCCGACTTTGGTGTAGTCTGAAGTTGGTTGATACTCGATACTATGATCATTAAGATCTAACTTTCAAGATATTTCGGTCTCCAATAAAGAGGCTTCGCTGAAACAATGCTCGATGAAGAAAGATCAGTGATATTGAGATTCCCTAGAACCCGATTACTTTCTAGGACAGGTTGAACCAACTAAATTTCAAGAGGGTACTTACCTATGAACTCCTTGCAAGATTAAACCTAAGGACTTGTTTGCTTTGTGTGTTTATGTTTACTTGCACATAACATCATGACATCATAACATGGCATTTCACACTAACCCTTTTAAGGATTTTTAAGACTTATCTTTGTGTTGTTTTATAGGACATGGCTTCCACTCGCATGAATACTATCCAAGTCAACCTCATAAGAGTGTCTCCTTAAGTCAAGGAGTTAGCGTCGAGGGTTCCTGAGCATTCTCCATTTAACAAAAGACATGGTCGACTTCTTAATATGGTTACCTCGATCCTTGATGAAGACATGATGAAACTGCTCTTTCAGTTCTTTGATCCTTTACACCATTTCCTTACATTTCCCGATTACCAATTAGTGCCTACCATGGAGGAGTTTTCTCAGTTATTGGGAGTGCCTATTCTTAATCAATTACCCTTCTACGGTATTGAAAGAGACCTAAAACCTGAGGAGATTGCTCGAGCTCTACATTTACAACGGTCCAACGTTGTGGCAAATTGGGAAACAAGAAGTGGTGTCAAAGGGTTTCTAGCCAAGTTTTTGTTTGAGAAGGCTCACTATTTTTGGGATACTCTGGATTTAAAAGCCTTTGAAGAAGTGTTGTCCTTTCTCATCTATGGGATGGTTCTATTTCCTAATCCTGACGAACTCATAGATGTGAACACAGTCAAAATTTTCTATCTCGCAATCCGGTGCCTACCTTACTTAGAGATATTTTGCACTCTCTTCACACTCGCACCATGAAGAGAAGATGGACCCTTATGTGTTGCACTCCTCTGTTGGCTAGGTGGTTTATTTTGCACCTACCTCGATCTGTTTTGAAGAATGAGCAAGGCACAAGATGATCTAATAGGTTGATGTCCCTCACTAATTTGGATATTCATTGGTGTCCTCGACCTTTGGAGGACGTTACCATCATTGATCATTGTGGGGAATTCCCTAATGTCCCTCTCCTAGGAATTAGGAGAGGAATAACCTATAACCCTTGTTTGGCTTTGCGATAATTTAGATATGCTAGGAGGGATAGCCTTCATGATGCACTTGTCCAAGGAATTACATTCGACTACGAGAACAATGTCCAAGGTTATCGTCAGAGATTTATACGAGCTTGGGGGTATGGTTAACAAGGTTGATAGAAAGACATTGGGGCATAAGAACTCCATTCCTTTGGATCCTTATCTCAAGTGGGTGCGAGCTCGTTCTCAAAGCCTTATGATGCCTTATGAAGCCATCCTACCTATAATCATGGAGCCTATTGTCGAGAGAGATACTCATTACACTACTCTCCATCCTAACATGCCGACTACTCTCGAAGAGCTTGGATTCAACTAAAGGGGAGAGAGACACCTTCAAAGCTCAGTTCTGCGCAAGCGAGAAGAAGGTTTTGGAGATTACGAGGCAACTTCATGAAGAGAAAAGTTTGAACGCCTGCATTGCACCAAAGAGGATGCACTCACAGGAAGCTTGATTTCTTTTTGTTTTAGGAAGTTTATTTTGTATTATTTTTGTTTCTTCCATTGTAAGCCCAAGAGGCATTGTTGTAACCGTTTAAACTTATTAATGCAATTAATGTTTGTTCTCTCTTAGTCTAAGAAAATTTAAATCTTAAAAGTCCTTAAAAACATTGCATAAGCATATCATGCATACCATCACATAAACAGGTTTCAGGACCGATTTCGTATCTTTTCGCAGTTTATTTTAGCAAAAATAAATGGCTCTCAAATAGAATATTAAGGATATTTAAGCCCAAAATGCTTAATTCTAGCAGATGTTCCTGGCTCTGGCTAAGGGACAAGAGGACCTGAAGGCTCTCATTCTCAAAGACAAGAAGAAAAAGACAAAGAAACCATGGGGTGTCCTGAATATGGGAAGGAGATTCAGAGGACCAGCAAAGTGAGCTCTAGAATTCTCAACTCTGTCAAATGAGGGAGACAATCAGGAAGAGAAGACAAAATAAGAGGACCACAGTCCAGGGTATGATGAAGAAGAGGCTGACTATGCTGAAGAATGATATCCTCCTGCTGATGACAAATATAATAACTGGAGGATCGTCTCAATGCCATGGAAATTCCGAGAGTACCTGGTCTAGATTTTGAAGAATTAAGGTTGGTTTCTGGGGTGGTCATTCCATATAAGTTCAAGGTTCCCACATTTTCTAAATATGACGGAGTTTCATGTCCTATGCTGCATCTGAGGTCTTATGTCAAGAAGATCCAACCTCACACCGCTGATAGGAATTTGTGGGTGCGTTTCTTCCAGGAAAGTTTATCGGGGACTCAATTGGAATGGTTCTATCAGCTGGAGAGAACCAACATCCGCAACTGGGAGGATCTGGCTGCTGCTTTCTACAGGTAGTACCAATACAATGCTGACCTTGCTCCAACCTATACACAACTTCAAAGCATGTCTATGGGTTCCAGTGAGGGTTTAAAAGATTATGCCCAGAAGTGGCGAGATATTGCAGGAAGAGTCCAGCCTCCTATGTCTGATAGAGAGCTGGTAGATATGTTCTTGGGTACTTTGTTAGGCCCATTTTTCAACCATCAGATCGGAAGCTCTTCAGCTGTGTTCACCGAGCAGATATTGATGGGTAAAAGAGTAGAAGCCGGAGAAGGAAGTTAGTGCTTCTTATGGCCAAAGAAATCAGGGTAAAGCTGAACACCGTCCAACGGTAGAAGCTATAATAATCTCCAACTCTGTATTGACTCAATGACAAAATAATCAGCGCAGGTAGGATGCGCCTAGAAGGCAATTCACCAGACTCAACGTGCCCTTATCTCAAGTATTACAACATCTAATGAAGGCTAGCTTGGCCACTCTAAGAGAGCCTCCTCAAAATCCAAACACTACATCTCCCCATTATAATCCAAATGCTTGGTGTGCCTACCACTCCTACAGTCCAGGGCATGATACAAATGAGTGTTGGGCTCTGAAGAATAAAGTTCAGGATCTTATTGAGGCAAAGGAGATTGAATTTGACCATCCTGAAACCCCTAATGTGATAACTGCACTAATGCCCAAGCATGGCCAGGGTATTAATGTTATTGATGATGTTATATTTGTTTCTTCTGTGGATGATTTGACTACCCCTCTACCAACTGTTAAGAAGAATATATTACAAGTCGGTTTATTTCTGGGCTATGGTGAAGGTTACCACCTGTGTGCGTCTCTGTGCAATGGTTGCTTGTTGTTGAAGATATGTGTCCAACGCCTGATGAACAACAAGGAAATTCTGTTTGAGAAGACTCCCTCTATGAAAGGTCTATGTGAAGATGCAAGATGTGAAGATGTGTCAATTATTACTATTTCCGACAATCCTCCCAGGGTCTCCTCCAAAAGACATGTCAGGATTACATCCACTCCTAAGGTTGCTCCTTTAATTATAACCTTTCCAGGGCCCATACAATATTCCACCGACAAAGCTGTTCCTTGGAATTATGGAGCTGACATTTATTATCATGGCGTCAAGCAGGACCTCTTAGCCATTAAGAATGAAGTTACTGAAATTACTGATCCTAACATCGACAACATTGTTGGGACCAGTAAAATTACCAGAAGCGGAAGGATTTTCTCTCCTGAAATATCTCCAAAGATTGTTGCCACTCCTTCAATTATTCATGCTAATACTCCTGTTATTATTCCTGCTACTGAGTCGGCTGAGACTCGGGGCAAAGAAGTATTGGTAGAGCCTGCCCGGACGGAGGCGCCTAAAGAAACCATTCCTGAAGCCTCTAAAAAAGAAATGGAGGAAATTTTGAAAATCACACGAAAGAGTGATTACAATGTTGTGGAGCAATTGGGGCAGGTCCCCTTAAAGATTTCAATGCTGGCCTTATTGTTGTGCTCTGAAGCCCATGCTAAGGATTTGGTGAAGTTCTCGAGGTCTGCTCATGTGCTGCAAGAGACTTCTGCCGACCAATTCGAGAGCTGTGTTGCTAGTCTAACTGCTGATAATGGACTTGGTTTCTCAGATGATGATTTGAAGTCTAAAGGAAAAAAGCATAATAATGCCCTGCATGTCTCTATTGAGTGCAGGGGAACTACCCTGGATCATGTTCTAGTTGATACGGGTTTGTCACTAAATGTTCTACCCAAGGGTTCTTTAGACAGATTGGACTATGAAGGACTGACTTTGAAGCCCAATAATATTGTGGTAAGGGCTTTTGATGGTTCCAAGAGAATGGTACACGAGGAGGTGGACATTCCTATTAAAGTTGGTTACCAAAATTTTGGCTCCACTTTCTATGTGATGGACATTCACCCATCTTACTCTTATTTGTTGGGACACTCATTGATTCATGGGGCTGGCGTTGTCACTTCCACCTTGCATCAAATGTTAAAGTATCCAGTTCATGGAAAGATTGTTACAGTCCATGGCGAAGAAGAGTATATGGTGAGCCATATGAACTCTTTCCGATATGTCGAGATGGACGGAGAGTACATTGAGACCCCCTTCCAGAACTTTGAAGAGGTTCCTCAGACAATTGCTATTACCAAAGCTGCTACCACTGTTCCAGAGATTACCAGACCTCCACTGAAGATGGCTTCTCTAAAATATGATAGGGCTGTAATTGAAGAAGGTGGGTGCACTAATTGGGGCCAACTACCTGACATCCTCTATAATTCTGACCAATTTGGTTTGAGTTTCACTTCAGGAACTCAAAAAGCTGTTCGGCGTGCTCATGCCGGAGGAACACCATTACGCATTAACAACCATGATGTCAATGCTGCAGAAGACGCTGGCAGTGACTATGATATGGACAATTGGATCTTCCCTACTACCAACGGTGGACTCAACAATTGGACGGATAGAGACCTTGTTTCCATTACTTTCATCCAGGAGTAATTGTCTTTTTGTTTTTTTTGGGATATGTAATATTTGAACAATTTAAACTCTAAAGCCTTGTGTCTTACCCGAGGCACAATGGTTTATTTGTGAGGGTTATCATTTCACTTTCATATGTCATAAATAAATTATTAGAAGTTTTGCATACAAATTTTGTGCTCTTTGTCTTTCTTTTCTGCTTTTACTTTATCAAAATAGTTATGCTCTCTTACACACACCCACATATCAAATTGCAGATCCACATCCACTCTGAATCCCACTGATAACGGTTATGCTATTGCTAGTTATGACTTTGAAAATCCGATATACCAAGCCGAGGACGAAGATGAGGAAGATTGTGAAGTACCAGGAGAACTTGCTAGACTGTTACAATAGGAGGAAAGAGAAATACAACCTCATGAAGAGCTAGTCAAAACGGTAAACTTGGGTACTGAAGAGGATAAAAAAGAATTCAAGATAGGGGCCAACTTGGAGCATAGTGTCAATGAGCGGTTAATCCAGATGTTACATGACTACATTGAGATCTTTGCATGGTCATACAAAGACATGCCGGGGCTGGACACTAATATTGTGGTTCATCGTCTACCAACGAAAGAAGACTATCCTCTAGTGAAGAAAATGGTTCGTCATATGCGGCATGAGATGTCATAAAAGATTAAGGCTCAAGTTATGAAATAGTTTAACACCGGGTTCTTAGCTGTTACTTCTTATCCACAATGGGTTGCAAACATGGTACCGGTACCTAAAAAGGACGACAAGGTATGTATGTGTGTAGATTACATATATTTGAATAGGTCGAGCCCCAAGGATGACTTTCCGCTTCCCCATATTGATGTTCTGGTTGACAACACTGCACAACATGAGATATTCTCTTTAATGGACAGTTTCTCCGGGTATAATCAGATTAAAATGACAACTTAAGATATGGAGAAAATGACTTTCGTCACACAGTGGGGCACCTTCTGCTACAAAGTTATGCCGTTTGGGTTGAAGAATATTCGGGAAACCTATCAACGTGCTATGGTAGCTTTGTTTCATGATATGATCCATCACGAGATAGAGGTCTACGGTGACGATATGATAGCCAGGTCTCAGACTGAAGAAGAGAACTTGGATCACTTGCAGAAACTGTTTGAAAGGCTTAGGAAGTACAAATTAAGACTGAATCCGAACAAGTGCACCTTTGGAGTAAGATCTGGTAAGCTCTTAGGTTTCGTTGTCAGCAGCAAAGGTATCGAAGTAGATCCTACGAAGGTTAAAGCTATTCAAGAGATGCCATCTCCCTGCATCGAAAAGGAGGTTAGGGGATTCTTGGGACGTCTAAACTACATTTCCAGATTCATTTCCCACCTAACCGCTACTTATGAGCCAATCTTCAAATTACTAAAGAAAGATCAAGTAGTGAAGTGGAATGATGACTGCCAGACTGCCTTTGACAGAATCAAGGAGTATCTTCAAGAACCTCCCGTTTTGATGCTGCTGGTTGAAGGAAGACCTCTAATCATGTACTTAATAGTATTAGAAAATTCAATGGGGTGTGTGTGTTGGGGCAGCATGACGAGTCTGGTCGAAAAGAGCATGCAATATACTACCTTAGAAAAAAGTTCACCGACTGTGAAACAAGATACTCACGGCTCGAGAAAACTTACTGGCGTGGACTGCTCGCCGACTAAGACAGTATATGTTGACCATACCACTTTATTGATATCTAAAATGGTTCCTATCAAATACATATTCGAGAAGCCCACTCTCTCTAGAAGAATATCAAGATGGAAAATGGTCCTGACCGAATATGACATTCAGTACACTACCCAAAAAGCAATAAAAAGAAGTGTACTAGCTGATCATTTGGCTCATCAGCCTATTGACGACTATCAATTCATGAATTTTGAGTTCCCAGATGAGAACATTATGTTAGCGACTAATTATGAATAACCTGGACCGAATGAAGGACCTGAAAAAGGTTCCTGATGGACTATGGTTTTTGAAGGAGTTTCCAACGCACTTGGCAATGTCATCAGTGTTGTGATTATATCTCCCGAAGGCTGTCATACTCCTTTCACTACCAGGATATGTTTCAACTGTACCAACAATATGGCTGAATATGAAGCATGCATTATGGGTCTCAAAGTTACTATCGACTTGAGAATCAAAATTTTGAGTGTACTTTGAGACTCAACCCTGGTAATCAGTCAAATCAGAGGAGAATGAGACACCAAGTGTTGTACCCCAAAATTTTCCCTCCCATATTTCTCAATACATGTCAAGTGAGGTCCTCAAATTGCTTAAGGAAGTCCAAGGGTTGATCAGACAAACTCTCTCCTGAGGCAGTCTACCTCAAATTAGGGTTTCAGTTTGCATCAAGATGCTTGAGTCCAAAGGATCCCAAATGCTCACCATTGTCCTAATATGTTCTCAAGATCATCCATGTCAAGTTTCAAGCCTTGCAGAAGAAGTTTGCTCAGTCAATTGCTCTAAGGCCCGAAAATTGACTGTGCTAGGTCAAAAGTCAAATGTGGCCCACATACAGTCAAACCTCAAGATTTTTGGTCAACATCCTCATTTTGAAATATCATTCATCATTTTATCAAGGGTTGATAATTATTCATCAATGAGTTCTCACAATTCATCAAAACCCAAAAGTTGCTAAATTAGGGTTTTGCAGGAAGAGTCAACTCAACTTTGACCAAGCATAACTTTCTCATACTTTATAAAAAATGACCCAGCCAAAGCTCATTTTGAAGAGGATGAAATTCCATACAATTCATCTTCAGTTCCCAAGTTCAAAATATGCATGTTGTACCCCAAAATTTTCCCTCTCATTTTATCAAGATTTTCCCCACAAGACTCTTTGGACTCAAGACCAGGATTAGGGTTTGCTCAGCTAAAGACATCTCCTTGCACTGATGACCTGAAATTAGGGTTTGAGTTTGCACAAGGATTTTTGGACTTCCAATGTCTCATGTGACTTTCATGCTTCATGTTGGACCTCTAAGATTTCTCATACCAAGTTTCAAGCCTTAAATCAAATTTTTGCCCAGTCAATTGGACAGTTGACCTAAAAATCAACTGTATTGGGGAAAAAGTCAACCATGGCAAATTTACAGTCAAACCTCATAATTTTTGATCCATATCAACATTATAGACTCATATGAACCATTTTATCAAGTTTGGACCACAACTCCTCAAGAAATTCGATCAGATCATCAAAAGGGCAAAATGGTCAAAATTAGGGTTTTGACTATAGAAGGGCAATTTCTGATTTTTCACCTAGAAAATGGCAAATTGGGTTCAAGCATGGTTTCAAGGACTCAATATCACCATCTTGACCTAATCACAAGGTTCAAAAGATCTCAAATGCATTGGATTGACAGATGAATTTTCCAGTCAACTGATCAAAAATCAACTGTACACTGAAAAGTCAAACTTTGACTTTTTGGTCAAAATCAAGTGCCAAGGGTCATTTTTCATCAAGATGTGTCAAAACATGAAACTTTTTCACCAAGAAACTTAAATTTGGAAATTAGGGTTTAAGTTTGAAAATTTTCATAACTTAGAAATTTTCTAAGTTATGCAAATTT
Source organism: Vicia faba (assembly GCA_948472305.1). NCBI lineage: Eukaryota > Viridiplantae > Streptophyta > Magnoliopsida > Fabales > Fabaceae > Vicia > Vicia faba. The sequence continues at coordinate 318,493,975 of OX451741.1, read as the reverse complement.
CTTATTTTTTCCCAACTTTTCCCAACTTTTTCACGATGATGCAATTGGATTCAAAGAAAACTTCCAACATGAAAGTTGTATTCCTCCACAAAATCTACAACGTTTATTCACAAAGTTTTCCCAAAAGATGCTTGGATCTCAAGTTATGATTTTGTGAATAAGGGTCCATAAACTTTTTAACTTAGTGGAATTTTGCCCTAATTTAGGCAGATTTTTGACCTAACTTCATGGCAAATTTTCACCTAGTTACAAGAAGAATATCAAAATTCATTTCAAATATGGATTGTATAGAATGTTACAATCTTTCCAAAATGTCCAAGAACTCTCCAAGATCATTCATGGTTAGAGAGAATCGAAGGAATGGAAATGGCAATTTTTCACTTTTGTCGATGACATTTTTCACATTGTTACAAGTTGCAAATCTGTCCTAAGCATGCTTGTACTTATTTTATAGGTCCTAATCCTTTCCACACTCCTTAATTTAATTCAAATACATTGGAAATTGGCTTTGTTCTGAGCTATGGAGCATTGCACAAGGAATTATTCCAAAAATGACATAAAGGTTACAATACTACTTTGATAAAGTTTGCTTTTTGCAACTTTGTTTATCTTGAGCCATGGACCTAACCTCTTGCTGCAAACAAAGTCCACAAATATCAGGCAAAGTTCACCAACTATGTGCAGCTAAGGAGCTAGCCTGTACAGGCCTTGGGCTTTGTCATTTCAAATTTTCTTCAAAAGCAAGTAAACTTGCAAAAGTCAAGGGGACTTGAATATCTGATAAGAGAAAGCTTTGGTATCATTTCAAACAACTTCAGAATATTGTAACAAGCCTAAGACACGATTTGCTAAGCTCTCAAACACCCTAAAACACAAAAATACCAAGTTCATGCCCAAACAGGGCAACCTCTGCAAATCACAAGCCATTTCCATATTGCCTCGTGCGTTTTGCTTTAAACCACTTCAAACACATTCCCTACAACACACCTGAACTATCCAAGCCCCTGTCCAACAACTGTGAGCTCATTTTCACACTTCACCATTTTCATTTTGAAGCTTTGCAGGTTGACTTCTACAGGGAGATTCAGGCAAGTTCAAGGCAAGCTGAGCATTGGGATAGCTTGAGGGAACTTCAAGCAAGCTCACACGACCTTCAAGCCTCACTCAAAACTCCTACATTGCCATATCCAAACTCAACTGAACAAGGTAATTTTCAAAGTTCTATCTCCTTATTCAGGCATCATTAGGCTTAGGTTTGTGAAGCAAACATGTAGTCCTTAATGTGTTTGAGCTGTACATATGCATAGCTTCCATTTATATTGACTGAGCTAGGAGTATTTGATAGTTGAAGTTGCTGAAAAATTTAGGTTAGAAATTAGGGGTGATAAAATTCTTCTTGATCTTTGAGATTTAGGTCATGTTTTTTATATCAATGGAATCGTGACTAAAAATGCTACAAGTTTCATGTTGCAAGATTTCGTTTTTATGCACGTATGCAAGAGATACAAGTTGAGGAAGAAACATGCGCAAGAAGTGTACAAAGGTCAGGGATGAAGTGGAATCTGGGCCTGGCGCTTGGGCCTACTTCTTTTGGCACCCCCCTTTTACTTTTTGCACCCCCTTGATCATTTTCTTTTATTTTTTTATATTTTTTGTACAATTTATATTTTCTGACTTTATTTATTTTTTCTAAATATTTAAAATCACAAAAAATATTTTCTTAATTTTTCACATTTTATTTTATTATTTTTATTATTTTTTTGGCACAAAAATAGTTTATTAAATAACAATATACTTTATTTTCTTAAATAAAATTGTAAATAATATTAAAATACTTAAATATTTTATTTTATTATATTATACACATAAAATATTATTTTCTCACATATTTTAATTTTTAACATTTTTGTACATATTATTATTATTTTTCTTGAATAAAAAATGAATAATATTAGAATATATTTTTCTATTAAACAAAAATTGGGGTTTCTCACTCTCTCAAAAATAATAAATATTTTTTTCTTCTTATTTTACATTTAAGTAATTTATTTTTCACATACATAAATTAATATAAAAACATTTCTTGCATATTTACATTTTATTGCATATTTAAATATTTGCTTATTATTTATTTATTGTATAAATTCAATTGAGTTGTAATAGTTTTAAGGTTTTATTTTGAGCAATAACCCCCTATTCAAAACTTATATCCTCCTCCCCATAATATTGTTGTAATAGTCTAGATTTACTTTACGCATTTTATTGCTTTCATATACCATGATAGTAAATTAGGGTTTTGTATGCAAAGACCAAGAATCAAATAAATAGCATGACTAAATATAAGACAAAAATGCATGAAAATGACAACACAATGCACACAAGCACCCCTAGGGTTTCATCTACTTTGTTGCCTTAAAATGGCCATGGTACGCATGCTAGGTATCTTGGCAAAACAAACAAAACAAAAGATCATAGTCCCTCGATGACGCTATCAAAAGGTTGCCTAAACAAAAAATATCTTGGTCCCTAAAACTTGCTAAGATACTTGGCACCATTGCTATCATGGTCATACGATGACCCACGCCCGTCCCGTTTAACATCCAAAGATAGGTTTGTTTACCAAATACAATGGTAAAACAACAATGTCAAAGGGTTAAAATTGTACAAGAAAGACTTTTGATTAGGTAGATGCTCCTAGTTACTTGATCAATTTGCAAACCATCCTTGCTATTTTAAAACAAACAAACACAATTTCAAAACAATTTCCAAACAACTTTCAAAACATTGAAACATTTTTCAAAAGACAAACATCTTTGTATACATTCTTACAAACAAGAATCATTACAAAGATTGCCAAAACGATGTCCTCTTTTCAAAATACTTTCAAAACCACACAAAGCACCATTTCAAACAATTGGAAAAGCAAAGCAAGTGATCTAAACAAGTAACTAAGAGCCCATGGAAAACCATGGATGAAAAGGGTGCTAGCACCTTCCCTTTTCATAATCTACCCCCCGAACTCAAGAAAACATCTCAAAGGTCTTTCCTGTGCTTTTTTACCTTTCCTTTTGGATAAAATAAAAGTCGGTGGCGACTCTTGCTAAACTGAAACATTTGCGAACACAAACGCAAAACCTCAAGTCAGTTCTTCCACCGTATCACAATGCACTCACAAAAAGATATGAATTTTGACATTATAGGTCATTTTGAAAAGTCAACAAAAACACCTTTTGGGTCAAAGCTTCATACATGAACATGGAAGACTCAATTGAGATGAGACCAAAAGGGTTGCTTATAGGACATCCTAAGCTTTCTAAAAAGTCCAAGAACACCTCTCTAGGATCAAAATTGAGAGAGAGTTATGCATTGACCAAGTTGACCTTTTTTGCAAAATTGCCAAAAGTTAAAAGTGCTTAAAATTGCATTTTTTTCCATATGGGCCCAACTTTTTATGCTTGCACTTCAATGATAACATAGTCCACGACCTATGGGACCCTCCATGCTTTATTTATTCATTTATTTAATTTATTTTGATTTTTATTCATTTAAAATTCAAATAAAATAAAATAAATCCTAATAAATCATATATTGTGTTTTAGGGATGATTTTTGCATTAAAAGAAGATCTTATATGCTGTCAATTGAGGATCAACTCGTGCAAGGCCAATTTGGTTGGAAAAAGATTGGATTTGAGCAAAATTGGAAAGAAATCATATGCCATGAAAGACCAAATCAAATCTCCATGATGAGCAAGATTGAGGTCGTTTTTGTTGACCTAATAGGTTGTATTACATATACAGAAGCAAGCCAAGGCATGAAGGAGGTTGAAGCAGTCGTGAAAGAGGCAAACGAAACTTAAAAAATTTCAAGAAAAGTGATGATCCAATTTCCATATTAGAGACCAAATCGTGCCATTCTAACATTGCCAATAGATTGCTGGACGTCCCAGGAGCATATTCCAATCAATTTCAAGCCTTTTCACGCCTAGAATTGTAAGTTATAGGTATCATGATTTGCTTCCAAACTCGTTTTCGTTTTCATCAATTTATACGCCATTTGCATGTTTTGACTGCATATTATTGTTCCTTAACATGTTTGCAAGCTAATCATCATATTCAATTGTGTTTTTGGTGATTGTATGACAAACTGCCATGACTAGGGTTTCGTGTTGAGTTTTAGGGCTTTGCAGGATAGGTGAAATTAGATGTTGATTCTGGTACCATGAGACTCGTGAGGATGAGACGAGTTGATTGGTACCAGCCATGGTCATTTATATTGCTTGTGGAGAGTTTTTGAAAAATGCAGGTTTGTAGCTACAACAAGTCAACCGTAGGTAAATGTGTTGTTACCTAAAACGACGGTTGGGAGGAAGAAGATGGATGCGTGGCATTGACTGATTGGTTTATTTAAATTTCAGCACGTTTTTCCATTAGCCATGCTTTTTTCATATATTAGATTTTGTTTTCATTATATATTCAAACAAGCCAAATAGCTCAGTTGGCAAGCGTGCAGGGGAAAAGTGCAAAGGGCCTGGGTTCGATTCCCAGGTCCCAACCTTTATTCATGTTATTTTTCAACAGGCAATCCAGCACTTTGCAAATCAAGAGGCCCACCATGTACCATCAAGATCTATCCATTCAACTCATTAGCGCTCCAGATCAACGTGCTACCCTTGGAGGACCACCATACGCCCCAGGTCAACGTATGCATTGGATCAGGGAAAGTCAAAACGGGTCTTAACCATTTGGGCCCAAAAATACAATTTCAACCCCCCTTTTCAACAAACACCACCAGACCCATATTTATTTCTTTTTCTTTTAGTTTTTTTTAAATATTTCAATATTTATTTCATTCACTTTAATTTACAAATCAATTTATTTTTCATAAAAACCATAAAATCAATAATTCACAAAATTAGGATTAGTTTTTTTATTTATCAAAATTAATTTAATTTAGTTTAATTTAGGAAATTGTAATTTGTTTTCAAAAATAAAATCAAATAGAAATTAGGTTAGACTTTTCCTTTAATTTTATTTTGTTATTTTTCTCAAATAAATAAAAATACAACAAAATAGGCTTTTAGACAAATTAATTAATTTTTCTTAGTTTAAAATTAATTAGACTTAGGATTTTCCTTTAATTTAGAAATTCCATTATTTTCTCAAAACAAAACAAAAACATTTTCTTTAGTTAATCGTAATTAGTTTTAGGCAAGGGTCAAAACCCTAGTTGCTCCGCATACGATTCATCGCGCGTATATTATTATTTTTACCAATATTTCTGTAAATGCTCATGGTTTGTAATAGTTTAATCTAGGTTTTTTTATTTATCGCTTTTTTCCGGGTTTTTGACTATGTAATTAATCCCCCTCCCCGAAGCTTTGTAATAGCGTAGATTTATTTTCTCGCATTTTAATTCTCGCAAATATTTGACTGCTTAGATGAATGCTAATAGGATTGTATGACAAGAATGCATGACAAATTAATCCAGTTAGAAAACCCTAATGTGCAAATATTAAATAATTGAAAACAGATCACTCACACATATCACTCTTAGGGTATACTCCCACTTCGGTTTCCTTCGGTAAACGATCATTAAGTATAGGGTGTCTTAGTGGTTGCCCTCCTGTCTAACAATGATCAAAAGTGCCATTCGAATGTTGTCTCAGAAATGTTGCCTCAGAAATGTTGCCACAGAAATGTTGCCTCGAATATGATCTTAAGACTCTAGGGTTATTACTAAGGTATCCTAACATTGCTTTAGTGATCATATGTCCCTTTCGAATTGACCCTTACAACTCCAACGACGGTGCTACCTATTTCTCAATAGTAGGATAGCTCTGTCTAAAGGAAACGAGAATAGAAACGATTTTTTTCCGAGTAGGTAGATGCTAGTAGGTACTTGCTCAAGTCAAAGCTTTTCACACTTACACATTTCAAAACAATTTTCAAAACAACTTCGTCACACCTAAGAGCCCATGGAAAACCATGGATAGAAAGGGTGCTAACACCTTCCCTTTCTATAATCTACCCCCCGTACTCAGAATATCTCGAAAAAGGATTTTTTCTGTACTTTTTTCCTTTCCGATTGGATGAAATAAAAGTCGGTGGCGACTCTTGCTTACCGCGACATTTTGCAAACACAAAACGCAAAACGCAAACCAGCATGTCAAACAGTCGGTTCTGCCACCGTATCTCATAACTGGAGACTCTGCTGGGGACTGTTATAAGTGGGGTATACCTTAGGATCTAGGTCATCATAATTTGCTTTTCTTGATTGCTTTGATTTCTTTACTTTTAAGGGTTTTGTTTGGGAGTTACTATAGATCCTAACCCGAATCTGGGGACACCTTTTAGGTAAGTAGAAATAGACTTTGAGGGAACTGTACGGCGTAGAACGATATGGTTGAATCAGTAGCTATGTTGATGTGGCACATTGGTTGGTACCGGTATCCCTTGTGGAGAAACGAGGAGAATACGGGGCCGCTGCATGTTGTCGTTAAGCATCAACTGACCTTAGAACCTTTAATCGACCAACTTGGCCATTAGAAAGTAGTGAGATAGCTGGCCTCAGTGTAAAGCTGAGAACTGGTTGATACTCGATGCTACACTCATTGAGACCATAATCTCGAGATAGTTCCGACTGCAAGAAAAGATTGCGTGAGCTGAAACCATGACCGGTGGAGGATGGTCAGTGATATTGAGATCCTCTAGAACCCGATTACTTTTTGCTAGGACAGGTTGAAGCCAACTTAAACTTCAAGAGGGTACTACCTTTGACCTCATGAAAGCCTTAAACCTAAGGGTTTTGTGTGATTTGACTGTGTTTGCAATATCTATGTTTGCTATACCTGTGGTTTACCATGACATCAAGCATCATAACATGGCATTCATACTTCATTACACTAACCATTTCAAAGACCAAAGGAATTTATCTTTGTTCTGTTTTGCAGATTATGGCTTCCGTACGCAGAAATACCATCCGAGTTAACTTTGTGCAAATACCTGCCCAACTTAAAGAGCTAGCCTCAAGAGTTTCTGAGACTTCTATGTTCATTAAGAGACACAGTCAACTTCTCATCCTGGTTGCTTCAAATCTTGATGAGCAGATGATGAGCGTACTTTTTCAGTTCTTCGATCCCATGCATCATTGCTTCACCTTTCCAAATTACCAGCTGGTACCCACCTTGGAAGAGTTCTCTCATCTATTGGGCATATCCATCCTTGAACAGGTACCCTTCACAGTTATGGAAGAAGTTCCTAGACCAGAAGACATTTCCTCAACTCTACATTTGAAACAGGCTGATGTGGTATCCAATTGGGAAACATGAAGCGGGGTCGAAGGTTTTCTAGCCAAATTTCTGATAGACCAGGCTCAGCTATTTTGGGATGATCTAGATTTTCAAGCTTTTGAAGATGTCTTGGCTCTCCTTATCTATGGTTTGGTTCTCTTCCCGAATCCAGATTCCTTTGTAGATGTGAATGCTGTCAAGATTTTCCTTTCTCGCAACCCTGTGCCTACCTTGCTGGGAGATATCTTGCATACTCTCCACACCCGTACTATGAGGAGGAGAGGTACTCTTATGTGTTGCATGCCGTTGCTGTCGAGGTGGTTTATTTCTCACCTCCCTAAGTCTGTACTAAAGAATGAAGAAGGTTTAGGTTGGTCCTACAGAATAATGTCACTTTCTCATACAAATATTCTTTGGTGTTCCCGGGCTATGGAAGACACTACTGTTATTGACTATTGTGGGGGATAACCTAATGTCCCATTGCTTGGAATCAGAGGGGGTATAAATTATAATCCTTGTCTAGCTTTGCGACAATTTGGTCGTGCTCGGAGAGATGGTCCCCATGAGTTACTTCTCGAGGACATTGTATTCGACTATAAGGAGGACATTAAGGAGCATCGCCGGAGGTTTATACGAGCTTGGGGCATGGTGAACAGATCTGACCCCCAAGAGTTGGGACCAAAGACTTCCCTTCCTATGCAGCCTTACCTCCAATGGGTCCGAGCTCGTGCCTAGAAGCTTGGGATGCCCTATGAGGCCGTGTTACCAGTGATTGTGGAGCCCACTAATGAAGAAGGCATTCCTTACAAGGTTTTCTATCCTTACATGCCCACTGACCCTGGGGAGTTGCAGAGGTCTTGGATTTAGCTGAGGAATGAGCAGGATACTTACCGGGAGCAGTACTATGAGGAAGAAAGGAAGGTTTTGAAGCTCACCAGGCAGCTCGAGGAAGAAAGAGTGATCAATGACTACATCAGCACAAAGAGGAAGCGACCATGGGACTTTTGATTTTGCTTTTTCTAGTTTTAGATTGTGTTTTATTTACTTCTTTGTAACGCCTTAAAGGCATTGTTGAACCTTTCAAAGTTTAAGCTAATAAAGTTTTGTTTGTTTTTGGTTTGCAAATTTAAATTTACCAAAGTCTTTGAAATCATTACATGCGCATCCTATTATCATGCACACCACTACAGGTACCATTATAGGTTTCTCATCTTCTTCGCTGTTTATTTCAGCAGAAATGTCTTTTGATCAAGCCATCAAAGATCTTCAGGCACAAAACACCCAATTCTAACAGAAGTTCATAAGTCTGGCTAAAGGGCAAGAGGATCTGAAGACCCTTATTCTGAAAGAGAAGAAGAAGAAGAAGAAGGTCGGTATTCTGAACATGGGTAGAAGATTCGGAGAAAGGTTGAGACAACCATCTGATCTGACCTCCTCATCCAAGGACGGGAAGAACCAAGAAAGAGCAAAGAACCCTAGTCCTACAGTTTCTGATAACGATATAAATTACGATGATGAGCAATATCCTCCAGCTGAGGATAGGTACAAGCAGCTAGAAGACCGTCTAAGTGCTATGGAGATTCAGAAAATACCTGGTTTGGATTTCAGAGAATTAGGGCTGGTATCGGGAGTGGTCATCCCTCATAAGTTCAAAGCTCCGGTTTTCGCCAAGTACGATGGAGGTATCCTGTCCAAAACTCCATCTCTGCTCGTATGTCCAAAAGATCCAATCCCACACTGCTGACAGAAATTTGTGGGTTCATTTCTTTCAAGATAGTCTGTCAGGGACTCAACTTGAATGGTTCTATCAGTTGGAGGGAGCCAGTGTCCGAAACTGGGAAGACCTTGCTACTGCTTTTTACAAGCAGTATCAGTATAACGCCGACCTTGCTCCCACTCGTACTCATCTCCAGAGTATGTCTATGGGTGCAAGTGAAGGTTTTAAGGACTATATTCAAAAGTGGAGAGACTTGGCTCGAAGATTCCAACCCCCATTGTCTTATAGTGAGTTGGTTGACATGTTTCTAGGGACGCTATCTGGTCCATTTTTCAATCACTTGATCAACAGCTCATCATCTGGTTTCACTGAGTTAATTCTGACTGGAGAGAGAGTAGAAGATGGCATTCGAAGTGGTAAAATACAAAAGGATTTTTCGTCAAGTTCAGCAAAGAAGCCTTTCACCGGTAAGAAGGAAGCTAGTGCAGTCTATGGCCCGAGGGGCCAAAACAGACCCGAACACCGTCAAGCGGTAAATGCTGTAGTGATACCAAGACCCGCAATTGCTCCACAATGTAACAACCAGCAAAGGATGGAAAAACCACAACGGTAGTTTACCCGCATCAACATGACTTTGGATAAAGTCCTACCTCATCTGCTGAAATCCAACTTGGCAGCTTTGAGAGAGGCTCCAAAGAATCCAAACACTACTTCTCCCAAATACAATTGCGATGCGCAGTGCGCCTACCATTCCGAGAGTCCAGGCCATGATACAAACGATTGCTGGGCTCTGAGGAATAAAGTGCAAGATTTGCTGGAAGCTAAAGAGATATAGTTTGATGCTCCGGAAAAGCCAAATGTTATAACTGCTCCCATTCCCAAACATGGTCGTGGAGTTAACACTGTGGACACCGATTCGTTTATGGCCTCTGTGGAAGAAATCCCTACTCCTCTGATGACGGTTAAGAAGAACTTACTATTGGCCAGTTTATTTCCGGGCTGTGGCGAAGGTTGCCACATGTGCGCGATCCTGCCTTTCGGTTGTTGTTTGTTGAAATTAGGTGTTCAGCGCCTGATGGATAAGAAAGAGATTTTGTTCGAGAAGACTATGATTCCGTTTGTTCCGAATGAAGACGTTGCCATCATAACCATTTCCGCCAATCCTTCCAAGGTTTCCTCAAGAAAACCTGTTAGGGTTACACCTGTTCCAAGAACTGCTCCGTTAATAATCACCGCTCCGGGTCCCATCCCATATACCTCAAATAAGGCTATCCCATGGCATTATGGTGCTGATGTATATTACCATGGTGTTAAGCAAGATATGAGGACTAAAGAAGCTGATACTGATATCATTAATATTGTCGGGACCAGTAAGGTTACCCAAAGTGGAAGACTCTTTTCTCCCGAGATTTCCGCTCCGACTGTCCATAAACCTGTTGTCATTCCATCTGCTAGTACATCAACTACTATTCCAGTTCTCGATCCAGTTATCACCCCTGTCGCTGAGCCATCTGAGACTCGGGGCAAAGAAATCATAGGTGAGCCTACCCGGACATAGGCACCTAAGAAAATCATTGTAGAAACCTCTAAACGAGAGATAGAGGAAATATTGAAAATTATCAAGAAGAGCGACTACAACGTAGTCGAGCAGCTGGGGCAGACCCCGTCAAAGATCTCCATGTTGTCCCTGTTGTTGTGTTCTGAAGCCCATGCGAAGGCTTTAATTGAATTCCTCAAGACTGTGCATGTGCCGCAAGAAACTTCAGCCGATCAGTTCAAAGATTGCGTGGCCAGCCTGACTGATGACAATGGGCTAGGTTTTTCAGATGCAGATCTGACACCAAAAGGAAGAAACCATAATGATGCTTTGCATGTCTTGATTGAGTGCAGGGGCACCACTATGGCCCATGTGCTGGTAGATATCGGGTCCTCATTGAGTGTTCTGCCAAAGAAAGCATTAGACCGTCTAGATTGTGAAGGTTTGATTCTGAAGCCGAGTAACATTTTGGTAAGGGCTTTTGATGGATAAAAAAGAATGGTGCACGGGGAGGTGGACATCCCTGTCAAGGTGGGTTCTCAGACCTTTGGATCTACTTTCTACACAATGGATATCAAGCGGTCATATTCTTGCTTGCTGGGTCGTCCTTGGATCCATCAGGCTGGGGGCAGTGACTTCTACGCTCCATCAAATGCTGAAATATCCGTTGAAAGGGAAGATTGTCACTGTACTAGGTGATGAAGAGTATATGGTGAGTAATCTCAACTCCTTTCGTTACATAGAGATGGACGGGGAATTCATAGAAACGCCCTGTCAAAATTTTGAAGAGGTCCCTCAGTTCTCAGAATCAACTGAAGTTACTATCGGAAAACCTCCGTTGAGGATGGCTTCTCTCAAAGACGTCAGGGCTGTAATTGAAGAAGGTGGGTGTACCAATTGGGGTCAGCTCCATGATTTCACTCACAAGATTGACAAATTTGGTTTGGGATTTACTACAGGGGCTCAAAGGGCTGTTAGGCGCGCACGGATTGGAAGACCTCCTATACACATCCGCAATCGGGGGGTCAATGCAATTGAGGACAGTGAAGAAGATTCAGACATCGACAGCTGGATCTACCCAACAGCCAACGGAGGACTGAATAACTGGATGGCGAAGGACGTCATACCTGTTTCTTTTATTCCGCAGTAATTGACTTTTATTTTAAGATTTGTAATAAACAGTTTGGAATTTTGTGGCTCGGTGCCTTGCCCGAGGCACCTTGGCTTTGCTTGTGAGGGCTTATTACTTGTCATTTTCATATATCATTAATAAAGCATTGGACGTTTCTTGCATTACAAATTTTGTGCTCCTTATTTTTCTTTTGTCTCTCACTTTATCAAAACAGCTATTCTCTTACACACACTGACGTATCATACTGCAGATCCATATCCACTCTGGATCCCATTGATAACGACTCTTCTACAACTAGTTATGACTTCGAAAATCCGATCAACCAAGCCGAGGACGAAGGTGAGGATGATTGTGAGGTGCCTGGAGAACTTGCTAGACTGTTACAGCAGGAAGAGAGGGCCATACAGCCTCATGAAGAGCAAGTTGAGTTAGTGAATTTGGGTACAGAGGAAGACAGGAAAAAGGTCAAGATAGGTGCAAATCTAGAGCCTAGTGTCAAACAACGGTTAATACAGATGCTAAACGACTACGCCGAGATCTTCGCCCGGTCCTATGAAGATATGCCTGGTTTGGACACTGATATTATGGTTCATTGCCTGCCGACTAAAGAAGACCGCCCTCCGGTAAAGCAGAAGGTTCACCGTATGCACCCTGAAATGTCAGAGAAAATCAAGGCCGATGTCATGAAACAGTTCGACACAGGGTTCTTAGCTGTCACTTCTTATCCGCAGTGGGTTTCCAACGTCGTTTCGGTGCCTAAGAAGGACGGTAAGGTACGGATGTGTGTGGACTACAGAGATCTGAACAGGGCAAGCCCCAAGGACGACTTCCCACTTCCTCACATTGATGTTCTAGTCGACAACACCGCGCAACAAAAGATCTTCTCTTTCATGGATGGTTTTTCTGGCTACAACCAGATCAAGATGGATCCTGAGGAAATGGAGAAGATAACCTTCGTTACACAGTGGGGCACCTTCTGTTACAAGGTAATGCCTTTTGGGTTGAAGAATGCTGGGGCAACTTATCAACGCTCCATGGTCGCTTTGTTCCACGACATGATTCACCATGAGATTGAGGTTTATGTTGATGACATGATAGCCAGGTCCCAGACCGAGGAAGAGCATCTTAATCATCTCCAGAAACTGTTTGACAGGTTGAAAACATACAATTTGAGGTTGAATCCGAACAAGTGTACCTTCGGGGTAAGGTCTGGTAAGCTTCTGTGTTTTGTTGTCAGTGATAAAGGCATTCAGGTAGACCCTGCAAAGGTAAAATCCATGCAAGAGATGCCGGCTCCCCGCACAAAAAGAGAAGTTAGAGGTTTCTTGGGACGTCTGAACTACATTGCCAGGTTCATTTCACATCTGACTGCTACTTGTGAGCCAATCTTCAAGCTGCTGAAGAAAGATCAAGTGCTAAAGTGGAATGATGAATGCCATCCTGCTTTCGAAAGAATCAAGGAGTACCTTCAAGAACCACCAATTCTGATTCCTCCAGTTGAAGGAAGACCTTTGATATTATACTTGATGGTACTGGATAATTCAATGGGGTGTGTGCTGGGGCACCATGACGAGTCTGGCCGAAAAGAGCACGCCATTTACTACCTTAGCAAAAAGTTTACCGACTGTGAAACCCGATACTCATTGCTCGAGAAAACTTGCTGCGCTTTAGCATGGGCTGCTCGCCGGATGAGACAGTATATGCTGACTCACACTACCTTATTGATATCAAAGATAGATCCGATCAAGTATATTTTCGAGAAGCCCGCTCTCTCCGGAAGGATAACAAGATGGAAGATGATCTTAACTGAGTACGACATCTAATACACAACCCAATAAGCAATCAAGGGAAGTGTATTGGCGGATCATTTGGCGCATCAGGCCGTGGATGACTACCAGTCCATGAATTTCGAGTTCCCGGATGAGAATATCATGTTAGTGGCTGACTGCGAAGAACCTGGACCGGATGAAGGACCCGAGGAGGGATCCCGATGGTATATGTATTTTGATGGATCCTTAAACGCATTGGGTAACGGCATTGGCGCTGTAATCATATCTCCTGAGGGCTGTCATATTCCATTCACCGCCCGATTATATTTTAACTGCACCAACAATATGGCGAAGTATGAAGCATGTATCATGGGTCTTCGAGCTGCTATTAACCTGAGGATTAAGTTCTTGAGTGTATTCGGAGATTCTGCTCTAGTGATAAGTCAGATCAAAGGCGAGTGGGATACGAAGCACCCGAATCTTGTTCCTTACAAGGAGTATGTCCTGACATTACTCCCACACTTCAAAGAGATAACCTTTGAACCTTTCCCAAGAGAGGAGAATCAGTTGGCGGACGTGCTAGCTACCATGTCTTCTATGTTCAAAGTAAGGTGGGACAATGAAGCTCCCCAGGTTACCATTGAGAGGTTAGACGAACCCGCACATTGCTGTGACATTGAGACCAAAGAGGTAGCAGATAAACCCTGGTTTCACGAGGTAAAAAGTAATCTCGAGGGTCAAGAATACCTCGAGGGGGAATCTGTTAATGACAAGAAATTTCTGAGAAGGTTCGCAGCGAAGTTCTTCATCAGTAATGGAATCCTCTATAAGCGTAACCATGATTCAACCTTACTACGGTGTGTAGACAAAAGCGAGGCGGAAAGGATCATGGAAGAATTACATGAAGGCACCTTCGGAACTCATTCCAGTGGACACACCATGGCGAAGAAAATCCTACGAGCAGGATATTACTAGTCCACTATGGAAGCCGATTGTTATCAGCATTCTCAAACCTGTCATAAATGCCAAATCTATGCTGATAAGGTGCATGTACCTCCAGTTCCCATGAATGTTTTGACAGCTCCTTAGCCCTTTTCAATGTGGGGCATCGACATGATCGGCGAGATCAGACCTACTGCGTCTAACGGGCATCACTTCATTTTGGTAGCAATTGATTATTTCACGAAGTGGGTTAAGGCAACTTCCTTTGCTACAGTAACCAAGAACGTCGTAGTGCGGTTCATCCGACACAATCTAATTTATCGATATGGTGTACGAGAGAGGATTATTACTGACAATGGTACAAATCTCAACAATACGATGATCACCGAACTCTGCAAACAGTTTAAGATACAACATCACAACTCTTCTCCCTACCGGCCAAAGATGAATGGGGCTGTTGAAGCGGCTAACAAGAACATCAAGAAGATTGTGCAAAAGATGATGGTGACGTACAAAGACTGGCACGAGATGTTACCATTCGCTCTTCATGGGTACCGTGCCTCGGCATGGACATCAACAGGGGAAACACCTTACTCTTTAGTGTATGGCATGGAGGCAGTCCTACCCATCGAAGTCCAGATACCCTCTCTCAGGATTATGAAGGATGCGGGTTTGAACAAAGACAACTGGATCCAGACTCGACTTGATCAGCTGAACCTAATCGACAAAAAGAGACTTACTACTATCTGTCATGGTCATACGTATCAAAAGTGAACGATCAAGGCTTTTAACAAGAAAGTTAGACGTCAAGAATATCAAGTTGGGGATCTGGTGATCAAACGCATCATACTACCGCAAGGTGATCCCAGGGGCAAATGGACCCCCACATACAAAGGGCCATTTGTGGTTAAGAACATCTTCTCGGGAGGAGCTATGATTCTAACCACCATGGATGGTGATGACCTTCCTCACCCCGTCAATGCAGACATAGTGAAAAGATACTATGCATAATCAAAGACCCGCTAGGTTGAATGGCCTAGGCAAAAATAAGGGCTTCCCAGCGAACCAAAAGGGTTCGGGTAAAAGTAAGGGATGAAAATGAAAAAACTGTACACCCGGCAAGTCGAAAACCTGAAAAGGCGGCTTGGGCAAAAAAGGGTATCCCGGTAGACTGAAAACCCGACAGGGCGGTCCAGGCAAAAATTAGGGATCGAAGCGTAACACTATGTCTCATTGGATCATCTTACAACCAGACTTCGGTATTGACTATCAAGCTCAGACGGCGCCAATCAATCTGATCCATCGTCGACCAAGTAGCAAAGTGATGAGACACTTGGAGATATAAAGGCAATAGCAGAGTTGAAACCTGATGGGATTGTTTCACATAGCTGTTTTTCTTTCTTTTACACAAATTGTAATTTCTATCTTTCGGCGGCGTTCTCTTACTAGAGCGTTAGCCTCTTTGTACAAAATGCCTATTATAGGCCAACTTCAAAAGTCAATACAATTCATTTTTCACAAGAAATTTCAACTTGTTTTTTCTTTTTCTGTTTTTATTTTGCAAGAACGTCCAATGATTCATTTTTGATATATGCATTTGAAAATAATTGCTGCTCATAAATATTTACATAAGAAACAAAAGACGATTACTAGTAATTCCAGGAACAGGGAAAACAAGAAGTGCCCAAACCTTACAATTACTCTGCCCATCAGGTACAGGTATAAAGCCAACTTGAGAATATGAACAGTGGTACATACACTCCCCACAGAGTAAAAGTATCCAAAGACAGTGGTGTTAGCTTTCCCGAACATGTCATAACTCTTCCCAGCTGAGGTTCACAATCGCGAGTGAGTCAGTAAATTTTCCCCCAAGCAGAGTTTATTTCTCTCACAAGCAGAACTTCAATCTCCAATAGAATTCATTATCACCAACAACGAAAATTCATCCCCGGGGGAGTTTATTTCCTCAAGTCAGCAGATCCAACAACAGAGTATCCCCTCTACTGTTATTCCCCGTAGAGTTATCCTCATACAGAGTCTCTCCTCGACGGAATATCCTTAAACAAGGGGAAAATCCCCAACATAGTCATATTTGTTCACCATTCCCGCCAGAAGTAGAGGAACTATGGTTTTTATAGCAATCAGGGATTTATTTTCCCAGACTTAGATTATTACGACAACATGTCATGTTCATACATCATGACATATGCATACATCACATATAACATAGTCTCATTTATTTTGAGAACGTCATCAGGGGCAACACTCTATTCCTTGGTGTATGACATGGAGGCGGTCTTGCCCATTGAGGTCCAGATACCCTCTCTCTGGATTATGAAGGATGCAGGTTTGAGTGAGGACGATTGGATCCAGACCCGGTTTGATTAGCTGAACTTAATTGATGAAAAGAGACTTACTGCTATTTGTCATGGTCAGACGTATCAAAAACAGATGATCAAGGAATTTAACAAGAAAGTCAGACAACAGGAATATCAAGTCGGGGATCTGGTAATTAAACGCATCATACTACCGCAAGGTGATCTCAGGGGAAAATGGACCCCTACATACAAAGGGCCATTTGTGGTTAATAACATTTTCTCGGGAGGAGCTATGATTCTAACCACCATGGAGGGTGACGACCTTGGTCACCCCGTCAATGCAGACATAGTGAAAAAATACTATGCATAATCAAAGACCCGCTAGGTTGACTGGCCTAGGAAAAAATAAGGGCTTCCCGACGAACCAAAAGGGTTCGGGCAAAAATAAGGGATGAAAATGAAAAAATCTATACACCCGACAAGTCGAAAACCTGAAAAGGCGGCTTGCACAAAAAAGGGTATCCCGGTGGACTGAAAACACGAAAGGGCGGTCCAGGTAAAAATTAGGGATTAAAGTGTAACACTATGTCTCATTGGATCATCTTGCAACCAGACTTCAGTATCGACTATCAAGCTCGGACGACGCCAATCAATCTGATCTACCTTCAACAAAATAGCAAAGTGATGAGATGCTCAAAGATATAAAGGCAATAGCAGAGTTGGAACCCAGAGGGATTGTTCACATAGTTGTTTTTCTTTGATTTTCACAAATTGTATAATTTCTATCTTTCGGCGGCGTTCTCTGACTAGGACGCCAGCCTCTTGTACAAAACGATTATGACCGGCCAACTTCAAAAATCAATACAATTCGTTTTCACAATAAATTTCAAAGTGGTTTTTCTTTTCCTGTTTTGTTTTGCAAGAACGTCCAATGATTCATTTTTGATATATGCATTTGAAAATAATCGTTGCTCATAAATATTTACATACAAAACAAATGACGATTACTCGTAATTCTAGGAACAGGAGAAAACAAGAAATGTCCGAGCCTTACAGTTGCTCTACCTACCAGGTACAAGGATAGACCCAGCTGGAGAATATGACTAAAGGCGCATACACTCCCCGCAGAGCAAAAGGTACCCAAATACAGTGGTGTTAATTCGCCCCAAGCAGAGTTCATCCTTCACCAACAATGGAAGACCATCCCCAGTGAAGTTTATTTCTTCCATAAGCAGAGACTTTATCCCCGACATAGTTCATTATTGCCGGCAACGGTAGTTCATCCCCAGCCGAGGTTATTTCTCCAAATCAGCGGATCTTCAGACAAAATATCTCTTCCCCACAGAGTCATCCTCTAACCAGTTTATTCTCCAGCAGAATTGTTCTCTCGCCAATGTATTCTAAAATCATCTTCGGTCGTTAATCCCCAAAGAGAACAAATAATTTAACTCTTTATATTCTCCAGCAGCAGTCAGGGATTTATTTTCCCCAGTTAGAGAACTTCATAAAAACATTACACCTCCATACATCATGGCATGCATATACGCATCATACAACACAATCTCATTTATTTTGAGAACATCATTGCTCGATACATGTCATGCATCATAGCATTACATACGACTAACTCTTCACATTTCAGGAAAACAATCAAATTCTGACAAATTTCAAGCTATGAAGCTCGGGTACGACCGGATAATATCTTGATCTCCCCATCATATTGTGAAGCCCGGAGAACGATCGGATAACAGTGTCAGAATACCGCGAAGCCTGGATTACGACCAGATAGTGGCATCTTTTAAAAAAGCTATGAAGCCCGGATTCGACTGGATAATAGTTTAATCCCCAACAAGTTATTGTGAAGCTTGGATTACGACCAGATAGCAATACAAAGGACACCATGAAGCCTGGATTCGACCAGATAGTGGTATATCATAAACACAAGTCGTGAAGCCCGGAAATCGACCGGATAACAGCTCAACAAGTTATTGTGAAGCCTGGATTATGACCAGATAGCAATACAAGACACCATGAAGCCTGGATTCGACCAGATAGTGGTATATCATAAACACAAGTCGTGAAGCCCGAAAATCTATCAGATAACAGCTCAGCAAGTTATTGTGAAGTATGGATTACGACCAGATAGCAATACAAGACGCCATGAAGCCTGGACTCGACCAAATAATGGTAGAAGACATTGTGAAGCCTGGATTACGACCAGATAGCATCCAAGAATACTACAAAGCCTGGATTACGACCAGATAGTGGTATATCTTTAATGCAAGTTATGAAGCCCAGATTCGACCGGATAATATCTTGATCTCCCCAAACACCATGAAGCCTGGATTCGACCGGATAATGGTATAATACATCGTGAAGCCTAGATTACGACCAGATAGCGGTATAATACATCGTGAAGCCTGGATTACGACCAGATAGCGGTAAAGAACACTGAAGCCTGGGATTACGACTAGATAACAGTAAGGGACACTACGAAGCTTGGATTTCGACCAAATAGCAATTTACCCGACCAATTACTATGAAGCTCGGAGTCCACCGGATATTAGTAGGCCTTAAAATCAAATGGAAGCCCGAATGTGACTGGATAACCACTTGATTTCTTCTGAAGCCTGGATTTCGACCAGGTAAGAAGTGAGGTATTGTGAAGCCTGGATTCGACCAAATAGAAGTACAGGACACCATGAAGCCTGGATTCAACCAGATAATGGTATGAAACATCGTGAAGCCTGGATTACAACCAGAAAGCGGTACAAGACACTGTGAATCTTGAATTTCAACCAAATAGCAGTTTACCTGGACAATTACTAAGAAGCCCGAAGTCGATCGGATATTAGTGTGCCCTAAATTCAAGTTGAAGCCCAGATGCGACCGGATAACAATTGAATTTCTCGTGAAGCCTGTATTACGACCATATAAGAATTGAGAAATTGTGAAGCATGGATTACGACCGGATAACAAGTTTAATCTCATCTCCCTAGTCAGTCATTGTACTGCCTGGATTACGACCAGATAGTAGTCGATCTTATCACTATGAAGCCTGGATCACGACCAGATAGTAGTTCATTTTCACCTCTTGAACCAAGAGATAATTCCCCAGTAGAATAACGGACGACTGAAGCTCCTAAAATTCAACTTTTCTCAAGACAGAGAACAACATTCCCCAGCGGAATCCTCCTCAATAATAGGTATACAAGCTCTCGCTAAGGAATCTCTTATGCGATCGAAACTTCTTCTGATGGCATCTTTAAGCCCATCTTCGGTTATCAATCTCCAAATTGAACATATAATCCCATTCCCGACATCACAAGACAAGTACCACTTCATGCGAGTGCAAATTTCTGGGCACTCTAGTGTTCAATCATCTTTAACCTTCGGATCACGAAAGGCAAGCAAGCCAATCTACATCCTCAGGTTTAAGAAGATTGAACAGGGGCAGCTGTTGTACCCCAAAATTTGCCCTCCCATATTTCTCAAAACATTTCAAGTGAGATCTTCAAATTGCTCAAGGAAGTCCAAGGGTTGACCAAATAAACTCTCTCCTAAGGCAGTCTACCTTAAATTAGGTTTCATGTTGCATCAGGATACTTGAGTCCAAGGGATACCAAATTCTCACCATTGTCCTAATATGTTCTCAAGATCATCCATGTCAAGTTTCAAGCCTTGCAGAGGAAATTTGCTCAATCAATTATTCAAAGGCCTGAAAATCGACTGTGCTAAGGCAAAAGTCAACTGTGTCCTACATACAGTTAAACTTCAAGATTTTTGGTCAACATTATCATTTTGGAGTATTATTCATCATTTGATCAAGGGTTGATCATGATTCATCAAGGATTTCTCACAATTCATCAAAACCCAAAAGTTGCTAAATTAGGGTTTTGCAAGAAAAGTCAACTCAACTTTGACCAAGCATAACTTTCTCATACTTTATGAGAAATGACCTATCCAAAGCTCATTTTGAAGAGGATGAAATTCCCTACAATTCATATTCATCTCCCAAGTTAAAAATATGCACTCACAAGAAGTTATGAATTTTGACATTATAGGTCATTTTGAAAAGTCAACAAAAACACCTTTTTTGTCAAAGCTTCATACATGAGCATGGAAGACTTAATTGAGATGAGACCAAAAAGGTTGTTTATAGGACATCTCAAGATTTCTAAAAAGTCTAAGTAAACCTTCAAAGAGTCGAATTTGAAGAAGTTATGCATTGGTGAAGTTGACCTTTTTTTTGCAAAATTTCCAAAAGTCAAAAGTGCCTCAAATTGCAATTTTTGTCAAATGGGCCCAACTTTTTGCACTTGTTTTGAGTTTGTAGCATGGTCCACGAGCCCTAACTCTTTCCACTTGCCTTTATTTTATTTTTTCCATTTATTTTTATTTTTTTATTTCAATTAAATAAAAATAAATCATGGAAATATCCAAATCATTCAAACCTTAAGATTTTGTGCATATTTCAGGTCTCTTATATAACTAGCAAGAGAATCAAATTGTGGAAGGCATGGTTGTGCATAAAAAGATTGGTTTTGGCTTATTTTGGAAATATTTTCATGAAAATCAAATCATGATCAAAGACCATAATTGACAAAGATTTAGAGCACATTTGTAACCCTAATTCGATCATTGGTATATAGTGGACAAGTGCAGACCAAAAACAAAAGATTTTTAGGCGTGTAGAGAGAAGCACAAACTTGAAAAACTCAAGAAAAGTGATGATCTGATTTGATACTTCCAAGCATTTTCAATACTCCCAATCCATCTCATTCGCTTCCTGGGAGTGCAAGGAACCTATACCAATCCAAAGCAAGCGTTTTTGTGCCCAGAAATGCGAGGTAAGTGCTTCACGACCTCCATCCCTTTTTGAAATCCAATATCGTTATTTTGGAATTTGTGGCATGAATCATTCACATATTCTGAATCTTTGAAGCATTTGTAAGTTAATGGTAACCATTAATTGCATTTTCGCTAACTGTACAGAAATCCACCATTGTTAGGGTTTCTTGTTGTGTTTTGGGATTTTCTTGTACAAGTAA
Source organism: Vicia faba (assembly GCA_948472305.1). Taxonomy (NCBI): domain Eukaryota; kingdom Viridiplantae; phylum Streptophyta; class Magnoliopsida; order Fabales; family Fabaceae; genus Vicia; species Vicia faba. The sequence goes on along the minus strand of OX451741.1, from coordinate 318,472,219 downwards.
AATTGGCCTAAAAGAAAGGCACCATGATGCTCACAAGGTCAAGGCGATTTGATCCACAACATTAGATTTTATTTATCGTGCCTGTATGTGATTTTGAAATATGCATGGTTTATAGCTACGGACCTTTGTCCGTAGGTAAAAGTTCATAACTTTTACCAACGGAGAGAGGAAGAAGAAGACCTGCGTGGCACCACCCCATTCGTCCATTTGAATTCTGGCGCGTGTTTGGTAGCTAGCTTTGTTTTATTTGTTTTATTGTTTTTGTTTCATATATTGACAAGTTGAATCAAATGGCCCAGTGGTAGCCAAGGAGGCGCTAAGGCATTGCAGGCATGAGGTCAGGGGTTCGACCCCTGCCTCCAACATTTGAAAATTTTCTTAATTGTTCTTCACAGATCCTATAGCCCATGCATCATGAGGCCTACCATGTGCCCTCAAAGCTCAACCATTAGATCTCCAGGGGGCCATATCTGAAGGCCATTACATGAGGATCCATCATGCATCCTAGTTAACGTGCAACACTGAATCATGGAAGTCAACGTGGGTCAATGGATTTTGGGCCCAGAAGCTGCTAATGCCCCCCCCCCCCCAATTTGTTGATTACCAGGACCATTTTCTTTTTCTTTTCTTTTTATATTTTCTTCATTTAATTCATTTGATTATTTTACTAACACAAAATTAATTCTTTTTTATCAAAAAATCATTAAATCAACTTTCACCAAATTAAAATTTAGGCTTTTTATTTTATCAAAAAATAATTTAATTAGTTAATTTAGTTAGGCTAATTTGATTTTAGGGTAACTTTAATTCTTTGTAAATAAATTAGAAGCTAGGGTTTTTGATTAGTTTAATTTCTATTTTCTTTTTTTTCAAAATAACAAAATACAAAAATAGGTCAAATAATTATTTTTATTAATTTAATTTAATTAGTAATTAGGTGTGCTTGTATTTAATTTAAAACCTTATTTTTCTTAAAAATAATCAAAACAACAAAAATGATTTTTCTTTTAATTAGGTTTAGACGGGGTCAAAACCCTAATTTCTCTCATTCTCGTTTCGTCGCGCGCTTATTTATTTTTACAATATTGATGTAACTGCTCATGGGATGTAATAGATTAATTAGGACTTTTTTTCATTTATTTATTGTTTTACGGGTTTTTGGCTATGTAATTAATCTCCCACTCGAAGCCTTGTAATAGCGTAGCTTTATTTTTCGCATTTTTATTTTCGCAAATATTAACTGTTAGATGTATGATAATAGGGTTGCATGACAAGAATGTATGTTAATTTTAAAACAGTTAGCAAACCCTAAATGTGCAAAGATAATAACTTGAAATTGAATCACTCGCACATGCGCACTCCTAGGGTGTACTCCCACTTCGGTTGCCTTCGGTAAATGATCATTAAGTATATGGTATTTTAGTGGTCGCTCTTTTGTCTAAACAAAGATCAAATGTCCCGCTCGGAAATGTCGCCTCGGAAAGGTTGCTTCGGAAATGTTGCCTCGAATATGATCTTAAGACATTAGAGTTATTACTAAGACGTCCTAACATTGCTTTAGTGGTCGTACGTCCCTTTCGAATTGACCCTTACAACTCCAACGACGGTGCTACTTACTCACTAATAGTGGGATATCATTGTCTAAAGGAAACAAGAACATAAACATTCTTTTTTCGAGTAGGATGATGCTAGTAGGTACTTGCTCAAAACAAAAATTTTCACACTTACACTCTTTTCAAACAAAGTTTTCAAAAACACTTCGTAACACTCTTGAAGACAGAAGCAAGGGTTAAAACAAAGTAAAACAAATACTTTTCAAAACAAACAAACACAAAAGCAATTTTTAAATGATGAGCAAGTACTTAAGAGCCCGTAGAAAACTACGGATAGAAAGGGTGCTAATACCTTCCCTTTCTATAATCTACCCCCCGTACTCAAAATCTCGAAAAAGGAATTTTTCTGTGCTTTTTTCCTTTCCAGTTGGATAAAATAAAAGTCGGTGGCGACTCTTGCTTACCGCGACATTTTGCAAACACAAACGCAAAATGTAAACCAGCATTTTCCTAAAACAGTTCGGTTCTGCCACCATATCACAGAACTGGCGACTCTGCTGGGGACAGATAAGTGGGGTATACCTTAGGATTAGTTCATCATATTTGCTTCTATTGTTTGATTTGATTGCTTTACTTTTGAGGGCTTTGTATTGGAATTACTATAGTTCCTAACCCAGATCTGAGGGACACCTTTTAGGTAAGTAGCAATAAACTGTGAGGGAACTGTATGGCATAGACCGATACGGTTGAAGCCGTAGCTACGTTGATGTGGCACATTGGTTGGTACCGGTATCCCTTGTGGAGAAACGAGGAGAATACGGGGCTGCTATGTGTGTCGTTAAGCATCAACTGACCTTAGAACCTATAATTGACCAACTTTGCCATATGAAGTAGTGAGATAGTCGGTCTCGGTGTAAAGGTGGGAACTGGTTGATACTCGATACTACATACATTGAGACCATACTCTCGAGATAGTTCCGGCTGCAAGAAAAGATTGCATGAGCTGAAACCATGACCGATGGAGGATGGTCAGTGATATTGAGAACCTCTAAAACCCGGTTACTATTATTAGGATAGGTTGAAACCAACTGAACTTCAAGAGGGTAGTACCTAGACCCCATGCAAGTCTGAAACTTAAGGGATCTTGTGTGACTTGTTTGCCTTTACCATGCCTGTTATCTACTATACCTGTTGTGTGCTTTTATCATGACATCATGCATCATAACATAGCATGCATACTTCATTACGCTAACTATTTCAAAGACCGAGGGGATTTATCTTTGTTCTGTTTTGCAGATTATGGCTTCCATGCGCAGAAACACCATTCGGGTTAACTTCGTGCAAGTACCTGCTTAACTCAAAGAGTTAGTCTCAAAGGTTTCTGATACTTCTTAGTTCATTAGAAGACATGGTCAGCTCCTTAGTTTGGTCACTTCAAAGTTGGATGAGCAGATGATGAGCGTGCTTTTCTAGTTTTTCGATCCGGTGCATCATTGTTTTACCTTCCCGGATTATCAGCTAGTTCCCACTTTAGAGGAGTTTTCTTATTTACTTGGCATATCCATCCTCGAGCAGACACCCTTCACAGGTTTGGAAGAGGTTCCTAGACCTGAGGACATTGCTTCAGCCTTACATCTAAAAAGGGCTGATGTAGTATCCAACTCGGAGACACGGAGCTGGGTTAAAGGTTTCATGGCTAAGTTTCTGATTGGTCAAGCTCAACTGTTCTGGGATAATTTGGACTTTCAAGCTTTTGAAGACATCTTGGCTCTCCTCATCTACGGTTTGGTCCTTTTCCCGAATTCAGATTCCTTCATAGATGTGAATGCGGTTAATATCTTCCTGTCTCGCAATGCAGTGCCTACTCTTCTGGGTGATATCCTACATGCCCTCTATACTCGTACTGTGCGAAGAAGAGGGATCCTTATGTGTTTCATGTCGCTGCTGGAGAGGTGGTTTATTTCGGACCTCCCTAAGTCTGTATTGAAGAATGAGGAAGGTTTAGGGTGGTCTTACAGAATAATGTCCCTTGCCCATACAAACATTCTTTGGAGTTCTAAGGCTATGGAGGACACTGCTGTCATTAATCGATGTGGGGGATACCCTAATGTCCCGTTGCTTGGAATCAGAGGAGGAATAACCTACAGTCCTTGCTTGGCTCTACGACAGTTTGGTCGCGCTCGGAGAGACGATCCTCATGAGCTACTTCTTACAGATATTGTCTTTGACTAAAAGGGGAACGCTGATGAGCATCGCCGAAGGTTTATACGGGCCTGGGGCATGGTGAACAGGTCTAACCCTCACGAGCTGGGACCGAAGACTTCTCTCCCTATGCAACCATATCTCCAGTGGGTCCGAGCTCGAGCCCAGAAGCTGGGGATGCCCTATGAAGCTGTGCTGCCAGTGATTGTGGAGCATACCAATGAAGAGGGTGTTCCATATACGATCCTTTATCCATACATGCCTACTGATATTGGGGAATTGAAGAGATCCTGGATCCAGTTGAAGGAAGAAAGGGATACCTACCGGGAGAAAAATCATGAGCAGGAAAGGAAGATCTTGAAGCTCACGAGGCAACTTGAAAATGAGAGGACAATCAATGATTATGTCAGCACGAAGGGGAAACGACCATGGGATTTCTGATATCTTTCATTGTTTCTAGTTTAGATTTTCTTTTTCAGTTATTTCTTTTGTAAACGCCTTAAAGGCATTTGTGATATGGTGGCCAGAACCGGGACTGTTTTTTAGGAATGGTGGTTTGCATTTTTTACGTTTGTGTTCGGAAAATGTCGCGGTAAGGAAGAGTCTCCACCGAATTTTATTTTATCCAACAAGGAAAGGAAAAAAGCACAGAAAAATTCCTTTTTCGAGATGTTTCTGAGTACGGGGGGTAGATTATAGAAAGGGAAGGTATTAGCACCCTTTCTATCCGTAGTTATCTACGGGCTCTTAGGTACTTGCTCATCATTTTATAAATTTCTTCTTTGTGTTTGTGTGATTTGAAAAGTTTTTGTTTTGACTTCGATTTAACCCTTGCTTCTGTCTTCAAGAGTGTTACGAAGTGTTTTTGAAAACTTTGTTTGTAAAGGAGTATAAGTGTGAAAAAGTTTGTTTTGTTTGAGCAAGTACTTAAGAACTAATCTACCTACTCGAAAAAAGAATCGTTCTATGTTTGTTTCCTTTAGACAACACTATCCCACTATTAGCGAGTAGGTAGCACCGTCGTTGGAGTTTGAGGGTCAATTCGAAAATGGACGTACGGTCACTAAAGCAACGTTAGGACATCTTAGTAGCAACCCTAATGTCTTAGATCAATTATTCGAGGCAACAATATTCGAGGCAACTTTGATCTTTGAGACAAAAGGACGACCACTAAAACATCCTATACTCAATGACCGTTTACCGAAGGCAACCGAAGTGGGAGTGTACCCTAGGAGTGCGCATGTGCGAGTGATTCAATTTTAGATTATTATCTTTGCACATTTTAGGGTTATCTAACCGTTTTAAAGTTAATCACACATTCTTGTCATGCATCATAATATCATACATCTAACAGTTTAATATCTTGCGGGATTTAAAGTGCGAAAATTAAACTACGCTATTACAAGGCTTCGGGTATTTACATAGCCAAAAACAAACCCTTAAAAAATAAAGCGGTAAATAATAATAAAAGACCTAATAAAAACTATTACAACTTGTGAGCAGTTACATTAATAGGGTAAGAATAAATAACAAAGTGCGCGCGAGGAAATTTAGATCGGGAGAGAACTAGGGTTTTGACCCCTTCTAACCTAATCGGAAGAAAAATTGTTTTTGTTGTTTTTTAATTATTTTTAAGAAAAGACTTAGGTTTTAAAATTAAATACAAAAATAACTAGTAATTAAATTAATTAATAAAAATAAATAAATGGCCTATTTTTTATGTTTTTGGTTATTTTAAGAAAAAAATATAATTAAATTATAAACAAAACCCTAATTGTTCTAATTATTTTTAATTTACTTACAAAATAATTAAAGTTATCTAAAATTAAAATCTAATTAAATTAATTAATTTATTGATAAAAAATAAACCTAAGTCTAATTGGGTGAAAAATATTATTTGTGATTTTTTGATAAAAAATACTTAATTTTTGGTTAGTAAAACAAATAAATAAATAAAATAGAAAAAGATAAAAAGAAAAAGAAAAGAAACTTGGGCTTGAGAAGAGAAGTTTGGGGGGGGTGCAGATAGCATTTTTCTGGGCCCAAAACCAAAGGTCCACGTTGACCTTCTGAGATCCCCTGCATTTGCTTTGACCATGCCTTTGGTGCTCCTTCATTGATGGCCCTTGGATTTGGCAATCTGGCCACTTGGCAGATTGGATGAGGAGGTCCCATGGTGGACCTTGGTCTTTGGTGTACGCTGGATTACCTGAAAGAAAATAATATGAAGAATGGGGGGACCTGGGATTCGAACCCAGGCCCCAAGACACTTCCCACATGCACCAATGCCAACTACGCTGCGCATTCAGTTTGTACATAAAATAAACAATAATGATAATATACAAAAAAAAGAGTTAGTGGAGAATAATAAAAACGCGCGCCAGAAGTTTGAATGGACCAACAAGAGGGTGCCAGCTAGTCATCTTCTTCCTTTCTCTGTTGGTAAAAGTCCCAGACTTTTACCTACGGACGTTTGTCCGTCACTACAAACTGGGCTCGTTCCAAAATCCTCCATGAGCAATATAAATTACATCTAATGCCATGGATCGAACCGTCTTTCATCATGAACATCATGGTACCCTTCATGAAGGCTAATTTTGCTTGCATACAAAAACCCTAAAACAGAATCAAAAAAACCTAACAATGGCAATTCTTGATTCAGTCTATGAAAACGCAATTAAGTATTACAGAAAGCTTGAAAATGTTCTAAGGATCAAGAATATATGATTGTTTTGTGCTATAAATAACATAATGATGCAATTCGATTTCAAAAATATATCAATGTCGTGGATGACTTACAACGAGTTTCAAGGCCTGTGAATGCTTATTCTTGATTGGTTTTGCTTGCCTACACCCCCAGGAAGTGATTGGGATGGTCAGGAAGGCATGTAATTGCTTGCAACTAGGAATTCGATTCAACACTTTTCTTGTTTTTTTTCAAGTTTTGGTTCTGATTCTTATGCCTCTTTCTAGCCTTCTTTTGGGTCTGCAAATACTCCTTATGTACTGAGGAATGAATTAGGGTTCAAAAAATGATCTTAATCTTCCTCCATCAATGTCTTTGATTTGGATTTGATTCACTTTGAATATCTTTATAAAATTAGGCAAATTCAATCTTTTTGTCCACACCAATGCTTTGCACGATTTCAAATGCTTTCCAACTGGATTTGAGACCTAAAACAAGTACAAAATCTTGAGTTTTCAATGCTTTAGATTTTTTCATGATTTGTTTTGTTTAAAATTGATTTGATTTAAATAAAAATCAAAATAAATAATAAAAACAAGATAAGGACAAGTGGCAAGGGCTAGGGCTCGTGGATCATGTTGCCAACTCAAAACAAGTGCAAAAGATTGGGCCCATTTGGCAAAAATTGCATTTTTAGGCATAGTTGACTTTTGACAATTTTGCAAAAAAGGTCAACTTCACCAATGCATAACTTCCTCAATTTTGACTCTTTGAAGGTGTTCTTGGACTTTTTAGAAAGCTTGAGATTTCATCTAAGCAACCCTTTTGGTCTCGTCTCAATTTGGTATTCCATGTTCATGTATGAAGTTTTGACAAAAAAGGTGTTTTTGTTGACTTTTCAAAATGACCTATAATGTCAAAATTCACAACTTCTTGTGAGTGCATATTTTGAACTTGGGAGCTGAAGATAGATTGTAGAGCATGGAATCTTCTTCAAAATTATCTTTGGATGGGTCATTTTTCATAAAGTATGAGAAAGTTATGCTTGGTCAAAGTTGAGTTGACTTTTCCTACAAAACCCTAATTTAGCAACTTTTGGTTCTTGATGAATTATGAGCAATCCTTGATGAATCATGATCAAACCTTGATCAAATGATGAAATATACTTCAAAATGAGGATGTTGACCAAAAATATTGAAGTTTGACTGTATGTGGGCCACAATTGACTTTTGCCCTAACACAGTTGATTTTCAGGCCTTTGAGCAATTGACTGAGCAAACTTTCTTTGCAAAGCTTTGAAACTTGTCATGGATGATCTTGAGAACATATTAGGACAATGGTGAGCATTTGGGGTCCCTTGGACTCAAGTATCTTGATGCAACATGAAACCCTAGTTTGAGGTAGACTGGCTTAGGAGAGAGCTTGTCTGGTCAACCCTTGGACTTCCTTGAGCAACTTGAGGATCTTTATTGAAATGTTTTGAGAAATATGGGAGGGAAAATTTTGGGTTACAACAGCTGCCCCTGTTCAATCTTCTTAAACATGAGGATGTAGATTGGCTTTTCTACCTTTCGTGATCCGAAGGTGGAAGATGATTGAACACTAGAGTGCCCAGAAATTTGCACTCGCATGAAGCAGTATTTGTCTTGTGATGTCGGGAATGGGCTTATAGACGCCATTTGGAGACTGATGATGGGAGATGGGATTATAGATGCCATCCGAAGGAGTGTCGATCGCATAAGAGATTCCTTAGCGAGAGCTTGTATACCCGTTGTTGAGGAAGATTCCGCTGGGGAGTGATGTTCTCTGTCTTGAGAGAAATAGAATTTTTAGGAGCTTCGGTCGTCTGTTAATCTACTAGGGAATCATCTCTGTTTTGAGAAAGGTTGAATTTTAGGAACTTCGGTCGTCCGTTATTCTACTGAGGAATCGTCTCTTAGTTGAAGAGGTGAGAAAGAACTATTATCTGGTCGTGATCCAGACTTCATAGTGATAAGACTGACTGCTATCTGGTCGTAATCCAGGCTTTACAGTGACTTACTGGGGAGATGAGATTATACTTGCTATCCGATCGTAATCCAGGCTTCGCAATTTCTCAATTCTTATCTGGTCGTAACCCAGGCTTCAGAAGGAATTCAGTTGTTATTCGGTCGCATCCGGGCTTCAACTTGAATTTAGGGCATAACAATATCCGGTCGACTCTGGGCTTCTTAGTAATTGTCCATGTAAAATTTCTATTTGGTCGAAATCCAAACTTCACAATGTCTTGTACCGCTATCTGGTCATAATCTAGGCTTCACGATGTGTTATACCATTATCTGGTCGAAATCCAGGCTTCAGAAGAAATCAAGTGGTTATCCAGTCGCATCCGGGCTTCCCCTTGACTGTTGGGCCTACTAATATCCGGTCGAATCCGGGCTTCATAGTATTGGCCGAGTAAACTGCTATTTGGTCGAAATCCAAGCTTCACATTGTCCCTAACAGTTATCTGGTCGTAATCCAGGCTTCAGTGCTTTTTACCGCTATCTGGTCGTAATCCAGGCTTCGCGATGTCTCATACCACTATCTGGCCGAAATCCAGGCTTCATGGTGTTTGGAGGAATCAAGATACTATCCGGTCGAATCCGGGCTTCATAACTTATGTTAAAGATATACCATTATCTGGTCGTAATCCAGGCTTCACGGTGTCTTTGGCTGCTATCTGGTCGTAATCCAGGCTTCACAATGTCTTCTACCATTATCTGATCATAATCCAGGCTTCATGGTATTGTATTGCTATCTGGTCATAATCCAGGCTTCACAATAATTTGTTGAGCTGTTATTTGATCGTAATCTGGGCTTCACGACTTGTGTTTATGATATACCACTATCTGGTCGAATCCAGGCTTCATGGTACTTGCTGAGCTGCTATCCGGTCATAATCCGGGCTTCACGGCTTGTTGGGGATTAAACTATTATCCGGTCGAATCCGGGCTTCATAGCTTGCTTTTAAGAGATACCACTATCTTGTCGTAATCCAGGCTTCGTGGCATTCTGATACTGTTATTTGGTCGTTCTCCGGGCTTCACAATATGCTGTAGAAATCAAGATACTATCCGGTCGTACCCAGGCTTCATAGCTTGAGTTTTATGAGAATTTGATTGTATCTTTCCTGAAAGGTAAAGGTTAGTCATATGTAATGAATGATATGTATCAAGCAATGATGTTCTCAAAATAAGTGAGATTATGTTGTATGATGTGTATGCACATGTCATGATGTATGGACATGCAGTGTTTTTATAATGTTCTCTAGTTGGGGAAAATAAATTCCAGATTGTTGCTGGAGGATAAAAGAAGTTTCGCTCGCTGAGGATAACGATTGAAGATGATTTGAGAATAACTTTTCTGGAGAATACATTGGTGAGAGAATGACTCTGTGGGGAAGAAATGCTCTGCTGAGGACTTGCTGACTTTGGAGAAATACCCTCGACTGTGGATGAATTACCGTTGCTGGCGATGATAAACTCTGTTGGGGATGAATTTCCTGTTTGTGGAAGAAATAAACTCCACTGGGGATGGTCTTCTAGACTCTACTGGGGATAATCTTCCAGACTCCGCTGGGGATAATCTTCCAGTGCTGGTGATAGATAAATTTTGCTTGGGGAGAATCTTACCGACTCATTCGCGGTTGCGAGCCTCAGTTAGGGAGAATTAACACCACTGTCCTTCTCTTACTCTGCGGGGAGTGTATGCATTTTCAGTCATATTGCTCAGCTAGGTCTATCCCTGTACCTGGTGAATAGAGCAACTGCAAGGTCTGGACATTTCTTGTTTGCCCCTGTTCCTGTCATTACAAGTAATCGTCTTTTGTTTCGCATGTAAATATTTATGAACAACAATTATTGTCAAATGCATATATCAAAAATGAACATTTGACGTTCTTGCAAAACAAAACAGAAAAAGAAAAACAATTTTGAAATTTCTTTGTGAAAATGAATTGTATTGATTTTGAAGTTGGCCTGTAAAATAGGCAATTTTGTACAAGAGGATGACGTCCTAGTAAGAGAACGCCGCCGAAAAATAGAATTTATACAATTTGTGAAAAACAAAGAAAAACAACTATGTGAACAATCCCACTGGGTTCCAACTCTGCTATTGCCTTTATATCCTCGAGCGTTTAATCACTTTGCTACTTGGTTGAAGGTGGATCAGACTGATCGGTGCCGTCCGAGCTTGATAGTCGATACAGAAGTCTGGTTGCAAGATGATCCAATGAGACATAGTATTACACTTTGATCCCTAATTTTTGCCTGGACCGCCCTTTCGGGTTTTCAGTCCACCGGGATACCCTTTTTTGCCTAAGCCGCCTTTTCAGGTTTTCGACTTGCCGGGTGTACAACTTTTTACATTTTCATCCCTTATTTTTTTCCCGAACCCATTTGGTTCGCCAGGAAGACCTTATTTTTTCCTAGGCCAGTCAACCTAGCGGGTCATTGATTAGGCGTAGTATTTTTTCACTATGTCTGCATTGACGGGGTGAGGAAGGTCGTCACCATCCATGGTGGTTAGAATCATAGCTCCTCCTAAGAAAATGTTCTTAACCACAAATGGCCCTTCGTATGTGGGGGTCCATTTGCCCCTGGGATCACCTTGTGGCAGTATGATGCGTTTGATCACCAGATCCCCGACTTGATACTCTTGTCGTCTAAATTTCTTGTTAAATGCATTGATCATCCATTTTTGATACGTCTGACCATGACAAATAGCAGTAAGTCTTTTCTCATCGATTAAGTTCAGCTGATCAAGCCGGGTCTGGATCCAGTCGTCTTCACTCAAACCTGCATCTTTCATAATCCGAAGAGAGGGTATCTGAACTTCAATGGGTAAGACCGCTTCCATGCCATATACCAAAGAATAGGGTGTTGCCCCTGTTGACGTTCGTGCTGAGGTACGGTACCCGTGAAGAGCGAATGGTAACATCTCATGCTAGTCTTTGTAGGTCATCGTCATCTTCTGCACAATCTTCTTGATGTTCTTATTAGCCGCTTCAACAACCCCGTTCATCTTCGGCCGGTAAGGAGAAGAGATGTGATGCTGTATCTTGAACTGCTTGCAGAGCTCGATGATCATCGTATTATTGAGATTTGTACCATTGTCCGTGATGATCCTCTCTGGTACACCGTATCGATGGATCAAATTGTGCCAGATAAACTGCGCCACGACATTCTTGGTTATTGTAGCAAAGGAAGCTGCTTCAACCCACTTTGTAAAGTAATCAATGGCTACCAGAATGAAACGATGCCCGTTAGAGGCAGTAGGTCTGATCTCTCCTATCATATCGATGCCCCACATTGCAAAAGGCCAAGGTGCCATCAAGACGTTTAGAGGAACTGGAGGTATATGCACCTTATCAGCATAGACTTGGCATTTATGACAGGTTCGAGAATGCTGATAACAATCGGCTTCCATAGTAGACCAATAATATCCTGCCCGAAGGATTTTCTTCGCCATAGTATGTCCACTGGAATGAGTCCCAAAGGTACCTTCATGTAACTCTGCCATGATCCTTTCTGCCTCGTTCTTATCCACACATCGCAGTAAGGTTGAATCATGGTTACGCTTGTAAAGGATACCATTACTGATGAAGAACTTCGCAGCGAATCTCCTCAGAAACTTCTTATCATTAACAGATGCACCCTCGGGGTATTCCTGAGCCTCAAGATACCTTTTTACCTCGTGAAACCAGGGTTTATCTGCTACCTCTCCAGTCTCAATGTCACAACAATGTGCGGGTTCGTCCAACCTCTCGATGGTAATTTGGGGAGCTTCATTGTCCCACCTGACCTTGATCATAGAAGACATGGTAGCTAGCGCGTCCGCTAACTGATTCTCCTCTCTGGGGAAGTGTTCAAAGGTTATCTCCTCGAAGTGAGGGAGCAATGCCAATACATATTCTTTGTAAGGAATAAGATTTGGGTGCTTCGTATCCCACTCACCTTTAATCTGACTGATCACGAGAGAGGAATCTCCAAACACACTCAAGAACTTAATCCTTAGGTCAATAGCTGCTCGAAGGCCCATGATACATGCCTCATACTCCGCCATATTGTTGGTGCAGTTAAAACATAATCGGGCGGTGAACGGAGTATGACAGCCTTGAGGAGATATAATCACAGTGCCAATGCCATTAACCAAAGAGTTTGAAGCTCCATCAAAGTACATAGACCATTGGGATCCCTCCTCGGGTCCTTCATCCGGTCCAGGTTTCTCACAGTCAGTCACCAACATGATGTTCTCATCCGGAAACTCGAAATTCATGGATTGGTAGTCGTCTACAGCCTGATGCGCCAAATAATCTGCCAACACACTTCCCTTGACTGCCTTTTGGGTTGTGTATTAGATGTCATACTCGGTCAAGATCATATGCCATCTTTCTATTCTTCCGGACAAGGGAGGCTTCTTAAAGATATACTTGATTGGGTCCATCTTTGATATTAATTGAGTAGTGTGAGTCAGCATATACTGTCTCAGCCGGCGAGAAGCCCATGCCAAAGCGTAGCAAGTTTTCTCAAGCAGTGAGTATCGGGTCTCACAGTCGGTAAACTTTTTGCTAAGGTAGTAAATAGCATGCTCTTTTTGGCCAGACTCGTCATGCTACCCCAGCACACACCCCATCGAATTGTCGAGTACTGTCAAGTATAAGATCAAAGGTCTTCCTTCAACTGGAGGCATCAAAATAGGTAGCTCTTGGAGATATTCTTTGATCCTTTCGAAAGCGGCCTGGCACTCATCATTCCATCTTACCACTTGATTTTTCTTCAGCAACTTGAAGATTGGCTCACAAGTAGCGGTCAGGTGTGAAATGAAACAGGCAATGTTGTTCAGACGTCCCAAAAAGCCTCTGACTTCTTTTTTAGTTCGGGGAGCTGGCATCTCCTGTATAGCCTTCACCTTTGCAGGATCCACTTGAATACCTTTATCACTAACGACGAAACCCAGCAACTTACCCGACCTTACCCCGAAGGTGCACTTGTTCGAGTTTAACCTCAGTTTATACATCTTCAACCTGTCAAATAGCTTCTGAAGATGGTCAAGATGTTCTTCTTCAGTATGGGACCTTGCAATCATGTCGTCAACGTATACCTCAATCTCATGGTGAATCATGTCGTGGAACAAAGCGACCATGGCGCGCTGATAAGTTGCCCCAGCATTCTTCAACCCGAAAGGCATTACCTTGTAGCAAAAGGTACCCCACTGTGTAACAAAGGTTGACTTTTCCATATCCTCGGGAGCCATCTTAATCTGATTGTAACCAGAAAAACCATCCATAAAGGAGAAGACCTTATGCTATGCGGTGTTGTCAACCAGAACGTCGATATGAGGCAGAGGGAAATCATACTTGGGACTTTCCCTGTTCAGATTGTGGCGGTAGAAATGTGCAAGACTAAGCCATTGGATTGACTAGACTTTATACAAATCAAAATAAAAATCGCCAACGCGCTTTATTGTTTCCAAAGGAATGGGAAAAGAGCGAATAACCCAAAAAGAGGGGGAAAGATTCAAGGTAAGGGGGTTGGTTATGCAAAGGGAAGGTATTAGCACCCTAAACATCTACGGTACTCCGGAGGAACCTCTTTGAAAAATCTGTATATTTTGGCTATAAAAATATGTTGTATATAAAATGGATGGTGGAGGTGAGAAAAGAAATATTTTTATGATTTTTGCACCCGCCGCGGTTGCGAACCTTTAGTGCCTACGTACCACCTTTCGTGCAATAGGGGATCAGGGTACACGTAGTTCCTCTTTTAAAAATTTGAAACACAAGTGTGTTGGTTGATTTTATGAGATAAGACATCATCGCAATTATCCATGTGAAAAACATACTTACTACCCACAATCATGAGAAAGGAGAATTTGCGTCATCTGAAAGTGGAGGATATGGCTTGGATTTTAAAATCAACAATGCCTCACTCAACACCCAAGTGGAAAATATCTCACTTCACTACATATTGTAGAAGTATAGTTGTTTGCATCACTACAAGGATTGACAAGAGTCTAATCTTTTGAGAAAAGTTTAAAGATAAAAGCCAAAGTGGCAAAATGGTTTGAAATGAGATTGATTGACTTTTAGTCTTCTCACAAAAAAAGGTCAAGGTATTATTAAATTGATTGAAATTTATTTATGAAAATGTTTCGAAGATGCATGGACCTAAGTCCAAGTTTATTATGAAAATGTTTCAAGTTTCAAAACAAGAAGAGTTTTTTTTTAAAGGAGGGAGAAGATTTTTGAAATTAAAGAAGATGGGAGGAGAAGAAGAGGCTATCCTAAAGCATAAGGTAAAAGCTAGGGATAAGAACCATCTAACCAACAAGAAGCCAATACTTGACATTATGAGTCAATATAGAATTCCCATTCTTCGGATTGAAACCAAGCAAGCAAAGATACTAGACCTCTTGAGAGAACCAAACTTCAAGTGTTTTAAGTCTTCACAAAAATTGGGCAGAGTAACGACTGTATACGGGTGAATTCCAGATTACAAACAAAGATCGTAATCTCAATAACCTGCACACAAAACAAACAAACAACCCAATGTCTTGAGGTAAACCTCAAGAACTCCAGACAAAATATCAAATAAAGTCACAAAGTCTCCAAGATAGGCCAAGGTCTCTAATCCTAAGTCCCAGAAGTCCATCACTCCATAATGCAAAGGATAGTAACCATGTAGTCCAAGTATCATTAATGATTTTTATGGTTCATGTTGATTATTAGGTGTCTTTAAAAAGAAATAAAAGCTCAAATGAGCAAAATAAAAATGACATAAAAGTAAATGCTCAAGTGAGCAAAGATGAAAATAGCATGAAATGTAAAATGCTAAAAGTAAATGGTACATAAAGCATGAAAATAAAAGCGTAAAGTAAAGTTAATTGTTAGTAATTAGTGGTTAGTTGGATGACCATCTTGAAACTTGCATTTGGAACTCATTAGAGGATTGGTAGAACCAAAGCCTCCACACAACAAGTTGCATTTGCTTTTTGTCAAGTATATCATCCATTTTGGAATTCTCACAAGGCAACATGTAATGATCAACGATGTTTAAGTGATCCGCGTTGACCAAAGGTGTTGTAGATCCATTAGAGGATTGGTAGAACCAAAGCCTCCACACAATGAATCTCAAGGTTATTGGATCAAAGAGATCAAATTAACATACTTGGGCTTGCAATCATAAGTTTGGGCCACAAATGATCATTTATTTGTATCGGGACAAAATTTAGCGCTATGTTAAGCAATCGTAAGTGGACTTATGTAGAAGTCACACCTATTTTGAGGCCGGTCAATAGCAATCTATGTGCTTAATGTTTGGATAAATGATATAGAGATCACCATCCCTTAACATGTAGCACAATTAAAAAAGAAAGGGATAAGATAAAGAGGGAGGGGAATGATAAGCTAATTTGGATTACCATTTCAAAATTCTTTCATCTTTAAATTCAACCACTCCTCTAGATGGATTAAAGCACTAAACATATCATTAATCCAAAGCACCAAAAATGAATTAAATAATTCACTCTTAGGTAGATTTGAATTGATGAACATTTATCCAACTTCATCTACATCACAAAGTCCATTGAGTTTAAAGACAAATTGGACATTTAAAATTGCAATCCAAACCAACAATCAAAAAGGAGTGAGTAGAAAAATCATTTTGGATCAAAGATGCCCCAAAACAAGGAAAAAAGTGCATTCTGTCCCTGTTGTAAATCGATTGCACTACTGTGTAAATCGATTTACACAGTACAGTTTTAAAAAATTTGTGCAAAATTGCTTCTGTGCAATCAATTGCACAGTTACTGCAATCGATTGCACACTGTTACAGTAGAAAAAACAACATTTTAAAAGGCCAATTTCTTGTTCAAACTTTCCATCAAACACCTTATGATCATGGATCCAATTGAGCACGAAAATTCCATCAAATTATGAGAAAATAACACCATTGGAATCACAAAATAATGCTCAAAGAATCAAACCCAAAGATCAACAAGAGATCACATTGTGAAAGATGAATTATCCAACTTACCAAAGATAGATCTAGAGAATTATCAAAACAACTTCAAGAATTTGCTTCAATTCAACCACAAGAATCAATTGACCAAGCTTGGATGTAGAGAATTGATGAAGAAAAAGTGTTTGGATGAAGGTTTAGCTCAAAGATTAGTAAGCTTCAATGCAAAGCTTATTAACTTTTTGAAAATGGAGCTTTGAGTGAATTTGGTAGATGGAGAAAATTGAGAGATTTTTTAGCAAGGTGGATTTGGCTATCAAAAGCTTCAAATTTGAATGAAATGAGAGCTCTATTTATAGAGTTTTAGGATTGGGATTAGTGGTAATTTGGTAATTGATTCTTGGAGCCAAAATTTGAATTAATGATAACTCTTTCAAAAATTAGAGCCAAAATTTGAATTAATGATAATTCTCTCAAATACTAGAGCCAAAATTTGAATTAATGATAATTCTTTTTAAAAATGAAAGATGGGCACTAAAATTTGAATTAATGATACATCTTTCAAAAGTGAAGGAAAATTGGAGCCAAAATTTGACAAGTTTAAAATGCTGATTTTTTTAAATTTTCACGCTGTGCAATCGATTGCACAATGTATTTTTTTCAAAAATGGCGCAAAATACACTATGTGCAATCGATTGCACTTTAAGAGCAATCGATTGCATCAGTGAAAAAAATGAAAATTTTTAATTCTTTTTCTTTGCAAAATAGAGATTTTAGGAAAATAATACCAGAAATTCTTATTTGTCAGATGCTTCGACTTGGTACCTACAGAACAAAAATATACAAAGACAAAGACAAATATTTTTTGTATTTTGATTAGAAGTTAGTCAACAACACATATACAAAATACACAACCAAGGTGCTTGGAGATTCCTCAAGAGAAAACTTAAAGATAGGAAAAAAAGAGGAAGAACCAACCCTAATGTGATCTTGTTATGATCGAGTTGATATGATATGATAGAGGAATCTTAGGGGAAAAAATTGGGGTACAACAGCTGCCCTTATTTAAGTGTCTTCTATCCGGAGATACGAAGGTTACAAATCTTCGTGTCGATGCGATTGAAGATACTTAAATATAAAACAAGCCCTATTTTTGTCTCTAAGATGCCATGCAATGCTTATGATTATGGATGCATATGAATA
Organism: Vicia faba; assembly: GCA_948472305.1. NCBI lineage: Eukaryota > Viridiplantae > Streptophyta > Magnoliopsida > Fabales > Fabaceae > Vicia > Vicia faba. The sequence goes on along the minus strand of OX451741.1, from coordinate 318,454,595 downwards.
GAACAAAAGAGACGCAAAGTAACACCGGGGATGCCACAAAAATGAAGAAACAAAGGAGCAACCCCACCAGGAAAATAAATCACTGGTGGACCAAAAGAATAGAATCAGAGAGGAGGATAACAAGCATCGACGTTCACTGCCGATGTCTACCAACATTCACTGAAGGTAGAGAGAAGAAGATATACCGACTCACAGATGACGGTAAACTACCAACTCAATAGTTGAAGGTAGAAGAGAAAATATATCATGCCATCGCCGTTCACTGACGAGGAACTATCACCGTTCACTGATGATAGCAAAAAGATAAGAAACACCGACATTCACTGCCGATGCACTACCAACGTTCATTGAAGGTAGATTTTGAAAATATCATACCATCGCCATTCACTGACGAGGAACCACCACCGTTCACTGATGATAGCAAAAAGATAAGAAACATCGACGTTCACTGCCGATGCACTACCAACATTCACTGAAGGTAGATTTTGAAAATATCATACCATCGCCGTTCACTGACGAGGAACCACCACCGTTCACTGATGATATCAAAAAGATAAGAAACACCGACGTTCACTGCCGATGCACTACCAACATTCACTGAAGGTAGATTTTGAAAATATCATACCATCGCCGTTCACTGACGAGGAACCACCACCGTTCACTGATGATAGCAAAAAGATAAGAAACACCGACGTTCACTGCCGATGCACTACCAACATTCACTGAAGGTAGATTTTGAAAATATCATACCATCGCCGTTCACTGACAAGGAACCACCACCGTTCAATGATGATAGCAAAAAGATAAGAAACACCGACGTTCACTGCCGATGCACTACCAACGTTCACTGAAGGTAGATTTTGAAAATATCATACCATCACCGTTCACTAACGAGGAACCACCACCGTTCACTGATGATAGCAAAAAGATAAGAAACACCGACGTTCACTGCCGATGCACTACCAACGTTCACTGAAGGTAGATTTTGAAAATATCATACCATCGCCGTTCACTAACGAGGAACCACCACCGTTCACTGATGATAGCAAAAAGATAAGAAACACCGACGTTCACTGCCGATGCACTACCAACGTTCACTGAAGGTAGATTTTGAAAATATCATACCATCACCGTTCATTGACGAGGAACCACCACCGTTCACTGATGATAGCAAAAAGATAAGAAACACTGACGTTCACTGCCGATGCACTACCAACGTTCACTGAAGGTAGATTTTGAAAATATCATACCATCGCTGTTCACTGACGAGGAACCACCACCGTTCACTGATGATAGCAAAAAGATAAGAAACACCGAAGTTCACTGCCGATGCACTACCAACATTCACTGAAGGTAGATTTTAAAAATATCATATGTTCCCCAAACTTCTGGTGTTTCACCTAGAACGGGTCTCAACTTCTTCCTTAACCAAGGAATTCCGCCTGGAAAGGGTAATATGTAAGCTGTCTCAAATAAAGAGACTTCCACTTGCAAAGATTTCACAACGAGCAATTTCTGTGAATTTGAAAGTCTTTCCATCCACTGGCATAAACTGACGACAGACTGCAAGCTAACCACTCATAGAGGAAATAGCAAAAAAAGGTACGTCGACTTGTACAGGGAAGCACGAGTTGCTCAAACAAAGATACCTGTTGCTTGTTATCATGGAGGATTGCAAAAAGAAACGACTTTCTGGGGATAGAAATGTGGCTTCCCGGGGAAAGAGATATGACTTCCTAGGGATAGAAATGTGGCTTCCCGGGGAAATGAGATATGAATTCCTGGGGAAATGAGATATGACTTCCTGGGGAAATGAGATATGACTTCCTGGGGAAATGCCACATTATTCCTGCTGAAGAGATAAAGTCTTCTCGTGCAAAATAAATTCACAAATCAAAGCTCAAAGTCCTCAGAAATCTAGAGTAAATAATATTGTCATGCAACCACGAATCCAATTAGAAACAAACTGGAGCAAGACGGTCAAAGAAGATACATCCTTTGAGAAATAAACTCAAGAGGGAAAACCAAATCCAACTAAGCAAGGAGCGCTGCAAGAAGGTTTGAACACAATGTCAATAAAAAATGATTTGTAACAATGCATGATGCATGTATGAATGTATGAGTGATATCGTGCATATGCTGGTAAAAGGATACATAATGGAACAAAACTGCCTCAGGTACTAAAAACATTGGTCTAAACTTCAACCAGAAAGATCAATCCAAGAAAGGTAAAAGCAACTGCGGAAACCAAACCTATTGTCTGTCCTAACTTCACTGAGGAGAAACATAATCCGGATGTAGCTAAATCAAACAGATACCGGGATAGAACATCTTTCTTCCATTTTCATCGGAGAAACCAGTTTTCTAAAAACAACGTGCCTACTGAAGATTGCAAAACTAGTCTCAAATAAAGCAGACTGACGCCGAGACAACCAAACCTCACTGAGGAATTCAAACCCACTTCCCTGGAGAAAAAAAAACTGAGGATTGAAAAATTTTCATCATGAATACCCATTCCAACAAGAGATGCCCTGGGATAACCTTCCAAGGGAATAACACACAGACTTCCATGAGGAAAACAAATGTTTCACAGTCCGTACTCCTACTGGGGATTTCGATACTGATTGTGAATAAGGCAAATGGAAACCAAATTGTCAAAACATTCACTGGGGAAATCAGGCCCACTTTGAAGGAAGAAAAACATACGGACTTCACTAAGGGAGACAATACTTCATCATCGAGACCTCTACCGGGGACTTCATGCTGACTTCATTGGGGAGGTCGACACCACATCATCGAGGGGAAACCAAGATACGTTCTTCACTGGGGAAAAAGGACTTCTATCAAATAAACAAGGCCTTCACTGGAAAATACTGGATTGAGTCTTCATATCAACCAAACCTATTCCAACAAAAGATGCCCTGGTGTAGTCTTCCTGGGAAATCAAGAAGTCAACACTAATGCCAATACTGCAAAAAGAGCGATATCTTAGCACACCAAGGGAATAAAACCTTTCATCATATGAGGGAAAACTTCGCTGGGGAACCTGGGACAGAGGCTTCTGACCATGCAAACCCAAAATCAAAAGAGAACCAAGACTTGGCCGGGGATCATGGGATCACAAACCTAATACTGTACCTTACGCCAACTGGTATCGTCTTTAATTATCTGAGAAACACACAAAGATTGCGCATATACCAACAAGATGACCTGAGAAAAACCTTCACGAAGGAAGTAAATATTCTTAAAACAACCGGAGTTTGTTCATTCCAGGGATCGCCATTTTTGTTGTCATTGTTTCATCACAAATCCCAAAGTAAATTGAATTGTAAAGATGTCTTTCTTTTTGAAAAGTAAATTTTGTTTTTTTTAATCTTTTTGCTTTGAAAGTTATTATCAGTAATAAATGAAGTCTTTGCAAGCTAAATAAAAATAAGAACACAAAGAATTGGGCAAAAGCTCGAATTTTATTAATAGAATGGTAGTCTGCGAATGGCGAGACTCCATGGATGATTACAAAGTTTGGGAAATGGTAATATATAATGGAAAAGATACATTGAGATACAATGACCACCATTCCCCTAACAACTTTTGAAGTCCTGAGCAGCAGCTTTTGTTGAAGTATGGTGAGGATCCGAAAAGATTGTTGCTTCAACGATCAAGTCTTGTCTGACGTAGTTACTTGCCAAGAAAAATCCCTAACTTTTGCCTAAGTTGCCCTTGCGAGTTTTCAACTTAGTGGGAAATTTATTCTGTTTATGTCTCTAATTTTTGCCTAGACCGCCCTTTCGGGTTTTCAGCCTACCGAGACGCTCCTTTTTGCCTAAGCCGCCCTTTCGGGTTTTCAACTTAGCGAGCTGTTCTTTCATTTCTTTAGGCGAAGTATTTCTTGATTGCGTCAGCATTCATGGGACGTGGGAACTCCTCGCCATCCATAATTTCAAGAATTAATGCACCACCAGAGAAGGCTTTCTTGACAACATACGGGCCTTCAAAATTGGGAGTCCACTTGCCCCTAGAATCAGTGTTAAAAGACATGATCTTCCCGAGAACGAGGTCGCCTTCTCTGAATTCACGAGGTTTGACCTTTTTATCAAATGCTTTATTCATTCTTTTCTGATATAACTGCCCATGGCATAAAGCTGTCATCCTCTTCTCTTCAATCAAATTCAATTGGTCAAACCTATTCTGGACCCATTCAGCCTCTATCAACTTAGCTTCCATTATCACACGCAACGAGGGAATCTCTACCTCAACAGGGAGTACAGCTTCCATTCCATATACCAGGGAGAACGGGGTTGCTCCTGTTGAAGTGCGGACAGATGTTCGATATCCATGCAGAGAAAAAGGGAGCATTTCATGCCAATCCTTATAAGTAATAACCATTTTCTGGATAATTCTCTTGATATTCTTATTAGCAGCCTCAATAGCCCCATTCATCTTTGGCCTGTATGGAGATGAATTGTGATGGACAATCTTGAATTCTTCACACAGTTTTGTCATCATTTTGTTGTTCAAATTTGAGCCATTGTTAGTGATGATTCTAATCGGCACACCATACCGGCATATCAGATTGTTTTTGATGAAACGCACAACCACTTGTTTGGTAACATTGGCATAAGAAGAAGCCTCTACCCATTTGGTAAAGTAGTCAATCGCTACCAAAATGAAACGGTGTCCATTCGAAGCTTTGGGTTCTATCATCCCGATCATGTCAATACCCCACATAGAGAAAGGCCATGGGTAGGAAATTACATTGAGAAGTGTCGGACACACATGGATCTTATCTGCATAAATCTGGCATTTATGGCACTTCTTTGCAAATTTGCAACAATCAGATTCCATTGTCAACCAATAGTAACCTGCCCTTAACATCTTTTTAGCCATTGAATGTCCATTAGCATGAGTTCCAAATGAACCTTCATGAATCTCATGCATCAACATGTCTGCTTCGTGTCTATCCACGCATCTGAGCAAGACCATGCCATAATTTCTCTTGTATAGCACGTTTTCACTGAGGAAGAAACTGCCTGCCAATCTTCTCAATGTCTTTCTATCTTTCCTCGATGCACCAATCGGGTATTCATGAGTCTTAAGAAAATGCTTGATATCATAATACCAAGGTTTTTCATCTGCTACCTCCTCTATCGCAAACACTTGAGCGGGCCTATCCAGCCGTCGAACTGTAATACGGGGTATATCATTCCAAGAATTCACTTGATACATGGAAGCCAGGGTTTCCAGAGCATCCGCCATTTGATTTTCATCTCTAGGGATGTGATGGAATTTAACTTTATTGAAGAAGGGTAGCAATCTTCTAGCATAATCTTTGTAAGGGATCAAGCCAGGGTGACGAGTATCCCATTATCCTTTAATCTGATTTATTACCAAAGCTGAATCACCATACACATTTAGAATTTTGATTCTGAGATCAATAGCTTCCTCAAGACCCATGATGCAAGCCTCATATTCTGCCATATTATTAGTGCAATCAAATGTTAGCCTCGCAGTAAAAGGAATGTGCGATCCATGAGGAGTGACAATCACAACACCAATTCCTTTACCATAAGCATTCACCGCTCCATCAAAAATCATACTCCAATGAGATTCAGGGTCAGGGCCTTCCTCAGGCAATGGTTCATCACAATCTTTCACTTTCAAGAACATCACATCCTCATCAGGGAATTCAAATTCTGCAGACTGATGATCTTCCACCGGTTGGTGAGCAAGGTAATCTGCTAACACACTACTTTTAATAGCTTTTTGAGTGCGGTACTTAATATCATATTCAGACAACAACATCTGCCAGCGGGAAATTCTCCCCGTAAGAGCAGGCTTCTCAAAAATATACTTGATTGGATCCATTTTGGAGATCAACCAAGTGGTATGATTCAACATATACTGCCGTAAACGCTTTGCCGCCCAGGCCAAAGCACAACATGTCTTTTCTAGCGTGGAATACCGCAAATCACAATCAGTGAACTTTTTGCTGACATAATAAATGGCAAACTCTTTCTTTCCCGTTTCATCCTGTTGTCCCAGAATACAACCCATGGATTTATCTAGCACCGTTAGATACATAATCAGCGGTATTCCTTCTACGGGAGGGAGCAAGATAGGAGGTTCACGCAAATACTCTTTAATACTCTCAAATGCCCTTTGGCAGTGATCCGTCCACACACAACCTGGATCTTTCTTTAACAACTTAAAGATCGGTTCACACTTTGCAGTCATGTGGGAAATGAATCTGGAAATATAATTCAAACGCCCGAGGAAACCCCTGACTTGCTTTTCAGTTCTTGGTGCTGGCATTTCTTGAATTGCTCTGACTTTATCAGGATCAACATCAATTCCTTTCTGGCTAACAATAAAACCCAATAATTTCCCCGATCTAACTCCGAAGGTGCATTTATTTGGATTCAAGCGGAGACGAAACTTCCTCAAATGCTGAAACAACTTCAACAAATATTTTATATGCCCTTCTTCAGTTTGGGATTTGGCAATCATATCATCAACATATACTTCAATTTCCTTGTGCATCAGATCATGGAATAGGGTTGTCATAGCCCTCTGGTACGTTGCACCAGCGTTCTTCAACCCGAAGGGCATCACTCTGTAACAGAATGTTCCCCAGGGTGTGATAAACGTTGTTTTTTCCATGTTCTCTAGAGCTATTCTTATTTGATTATACCCGGAAAATCCGTCCATGAATGAGAATACTTTGAATTTTGCTGTGCTATCCACTAACATATCAATGTGAGGCAATGGAAAATCATCTTTTGGACTAGCTTTATTTAGATCTCTGTAATCTACGCACATGTGAACTTTTCCGTCTTTTTTCGGTACTGGGACAATATTGGCAATCCATTGAGAATACACTGACGTCACAAGAAAACCAGCATTAATCTGCTTTAGGACCTCCTCTTTGATCTTTATTGCCATATCTGGGTGGGTTCTTCTCAACTTTTGTTTAACTGGCGGACACTCTGGCTTCAATGGCAAATGATGCTCAACAATGTCTGTATCTAGACCAGGCATGTCTTGATAAGACCAAGCAAAAATATCCATATACTCTTTCAACAGCTCAATCAACCCGCTCTTCACATCAAGATGCAACGATGCTCCAATCTTAATCTCTTTCAGATCTTCTTCTGAACCCAAATTAATCACTTCCAAAGGCTCCTTATATGGCTGAATGGTATTATCCTCGTGCTCAAGCAACCGTGAGACCTCTTCTGGAATCTCATCATAATCTTCTTCTTCAGCCCCAAACACAGGACATTCAAAGTTGGGAGAGGGTGCAGGGTTATTGTATTCAACGGGTTTTTTAATTAATCTGCACATATGATTTATGATTGCTTTTAGAAACTGACACATATAACAAGTGATCATGCAGATTAATTTTCAGTTATCATTTATTTTGAAAGGGTTTTTTATTTGATTACCATTTCCCAAGAAAAAGCATAAAATAAAGACATATTTTTGGAAGCAAAGACAACTTTTACTAATGATCTTAAAAATCAAAGAAAACAGATAAGCCCATACAATACTTTCACCTTGGTCAGAGTGAAAGCTTTTCAAAGAAAGAAACAGATTAACAAAACAAATTACTTTGAAATATGTATGCAAGAAGGAACATCAATGGTGACCCAGTTCTGAACTCGGACTCCATGCGTCACATAATTCGGTACTTCCTGCTCTGCTTCATCTTCTTCAACAACATTGATTCCAGAACCAATTGGATGGAGGTAGCCTCCGCTGCGGAAAACATCATGATAACTGTTCATAAGAGACTTTGACTTTAAACTTTCACCTTTTCCATTCTTCGAAGAAAAACCCAAACCAGTTCTGTTCTTGTTCACGGGTGGTGAAGAAGTGAAAAACACAAGAAGGGGGGTTGAATTGTAAAACTGAAAAACAATGCAATGAACAAGATATTTTTATCTTGGTTCGTTTGATCTCAAACTACTCCAGTCCACCCGTCAAGGTGATTTCGCCTCTCTCCAACGAGGTCTTAATCCACTATATTCAACTGAATATTACAAACTGCTTTAACAACTACTAAAGCCTTCTTGATGCAAACCACAACCCGGTTTGTCAAGGAAACACTTTCTTACAAAGAAGAGAAATAGGTGTGTGAATGTTTTCTACAAAACTGTATCACAACTGTGATGTTACACAATTTAAGCTTATGAAACTAGATTGCTAAAATATAATTGAGTAAGGAATTATGGAGCTTTTTAGCAAACTGAGAGAGGGAAGATGATGATTAGCTTTTAGGCGTGTAATATGATGTAGAGCATTAGCCAATTCAATCTTCATTGTCTTGTTTATATAGCATTGAGATTGTTGAACGTTGGAGCAATAATCTTGATTCAATGCCAATAACAAACTTTCCTTATTGAGCAGATCTTGTCTGGAATGATGCCGTTGGTAATAATTCGCTTTCAATGCACAGTACTGTTGCTACTTAAAGCGTGTTCTGGCTTGGCTTCATTCTGACTCTGCTTAAGTGCTGATGAACTGTTGTTGTCTTTATCAGAGAGTTGAGCGTAGTTCTGTTCATCAAGCTTCAGTATACACGTGAATTCTTCTTCTGATTCTGGTATTCTGATATAGCATCTTCTGATGCTTACGTTGATGACCAATATTCTGATGCTGATTGGGTGTGCTCTTGCTGATACCTATCAGAGTTTCTGCAAAACAGAACGTAATATTTTAGGTAGCAAATAGCTCTTATATGAATCACATAATTAATATATCCTTTCATTTTGTTATCATCAAAACTTAAACTTAGGGTAGTAGATTCAAACTTTGTTCTAACAGGTGGATCCACCAGTCGTCCCCAAACTGCATTATGACCATTGCGCACAACCTGCTGCACGTCTTTCAGGGAAACCACATAATTCTCATTCCTCCTTATGTTGTCAATGGATAAGGCTTGGAAATGGGTTCCAATAGCAGCCTCATCCGCTTCTACAATACTGAAAGAGGATAGATGGGATATCAACAACGCCTGCTCCCCATTTATGATCACTATCTTCCCTTCACGTACAAATTTTAGCTTCTGATGCAGAGTTGAAGTGACAGCCCCTGCTTCGTGTATCCATGGTCGTCCAAGTAAACAACTATATGCGGGAATAATATCCATAACCTGGAAGGTTATCAAGAACAAATGTGGTCCTATATGGATGGGCAGGTTCACTTCACCGATGACAGATTTCCTCAACCCATCAAAAGCCTTCACAATGATGCCACTCGGGCGGATAGATGTTCCTTGATACTTTAACTTCAAGAGGGTACTTCTCGGTATGACATTCAACGCGGATCCGTTATCAATTAGCACATTGGACAGCGAATCATTCTTACAGTTCATAGATATGTGGAGGGCCAGGTTGTGATTCCTCCCTTCATCTGGTAACTCATCATCACAGAAGCTCAAATTGTTACATGACGTAATGTTTCCAATTACGCTGCTGAATTGATCTAATGGCATGTCATTCTCTACAAAAGCTTGGTCTAGTACTCTCATCAGCGATTCTCTATGAGCAGAGGAATTCATCAATAAGGCTAGAATAGATATCTTTGAAGGAGTCTGCAATAGCTGATCTACAATTCTGTAATCGCTCATCTTAATTATCTTCAAGATATCATCCACTTATTTCTCTAATGTAGCTCCACTAGTCCCTCCTGCAGACTTCTTAGGCTCATCATTCTCAGCAATCTTCTTTCCAGCAACAACATCTCTTCGAATGACCGGCACAAATACACGACCACTACGGGTCACTCTGCTATTATCAGCTATATTTCCAACATCTGGCATCGGCTGGATGGGAATCTCCACCCCATCTTCTAAGATCATAGCGTTGTATTTGTAAGGCACAGCCTTATCTGATTCATAGGGAACAGGTCCTGGCAGACTAATTACCAATGGGGCAACAGTTGGAGTAGCGGATACAGGAACAGTCAGAACTTCAGTACTTGCCCTTGTTGGTTGAGGTTGAACACTCGGTGGCTGATTCTGAGCAACCACCAGAGCTTCCATCAGAGTAGTTAAGTTGGCCAAGCCAGCCTTCAAAGCAGAAACTTCTTCACGCAGCTCGCGATTCTCCTAATCTAAGTTGTCCATCTTCTTTTTGAAATTAGCCCGAGTGTTATAGTGATGAGTCAGCTTGCTGAATGAAGTAAAGAAGCTGGGTAAGGCACTTGGATATGCATAACAAATGCAAAAACATGTGCAATATGATGCATGATATGCAATGTATATGATTATTATTATTTTATTATTTAATATTTCAAGGGATTTAATATTTACAGACATATTGCAAACATCAAAATAACAACGCATTTGAAATACTGAAAACTTTTATTATAATAACTTCGAAATGGGTTACAAGTTTTAATGATCCCAAGTACAAGATGAAAATACAATCTAAAATCCTGAGAAAAGGAACTGATAGAGATCAATCTGTACGAATGCGCTTCCCTGTGAGCCTGGCAATCTGAGCTCTCAACCTCTGGTTTTCTTCCACATGTCTGATGGCAACCTCCTTCCAATCATCTGAATCAGGAAGTGAACAAACAACACCTGTTTGAGGCTTAGGAGAAAATAAATCTCCTTGCCTCTCCATAGACTCTACTGCTCGATTCTCAAGGATCTCGATCAAATCATCTCTCTCCTTCAGGTCTGCTCTCTAGGAACTCTCTAAAGTCTGGAACTTGTTCTTCCAAGCATCCCTTTCCTGTTGCATCCTAACCAAAGCAAGCTGCAGCTCTTCTAGATCATCTAATAAGGGAGGAGTGGTCTTTACAAACAAATCAGGCATGGGTGTCTCTCGAGTATACGGTATCTTCAACTGAATGGCTCTCGATCGGACCCACTGAAGATATGGCTCCAAAGAAACAACACCCCTAGGTCCCAAATCCTTCCTACTCTTCTTATGAATGTGACGCCAGGCCTTCGCAATCTGCTCCTTAGCTTCCCTGTGGTCTTCTCCTTCCTTCAGAAAGAAACTACTCAGATGAATATTGTTCGGTTTATCCCTCATCGGATAACCAAGCTGTCGCCGTGCAAGAACAGGGTTATAGTTAATTCCTCCCTTTGTACCAAGAAGAGGCACATTAGGGAAACTACCACAACTGTCAATAATCTCCGCATCCTGGTAAGCTCGATGATACCAATCAATATCCGAGTGAGTAAGTGCCATGATCTTAGGAGCCCAACGGGGTTCCTTCTTGACATCCCAAAAAGCGTCAGACTGAGGCATATGAGAGGTAAACCACCGATACAACAAAGGCGTGCAACAGATAATCATTCCCCCATGATAAGAATTCCGAAGATGAACAGAGTAATAAGCATCACCCAACAGTGTAGGAACCGGGTTTCCAATCATGAAAATCTTGATAGCGTTAATGTCGACAAACTTGTCCACATTAGGAAATAAGAATAATCCATAGGCGAGTAAAGCAAAGATGGCCTCAAAAGAAACCGTACTCTTCATCCTGGAAAAGTAACGAGCTTTCTCCAATAAGAATTGAGCTGGTAATCCTCTAACCCCTCCTTTGGTAGTCATATGAGCTTCCACCTCAGACTTCCCCAGATGAATCAAAGCAGCAATCTCATGTGGTTTTGGCTCACCCTCCAAACCAGTAAAAGGAACGCGATTGGTAACAGGTTAATCCAATAGATAGGAATACTCTTCCAGTGTTGGCATCAACTGATAATCGGGAAAAGTAAAGCAGTGATACACCGGATCATAGAACTGGACCAAAGTTGAGAGAAAACCCTCCTTCATCTTCAGCTTCATGAGAGGAATAATGGATCCATACTTCTTCTGAAAGTCTGCAGAACACTCGATCTCGGGAATTACACTGATCAACTCATCTATCTTAGGATCCTTGAAACTGTATTTCCAGGTCTTTCTCTTTCCAGAATCCATGATGCAACAATCACACACAAGATCACACATATAGGGTTCATAGGTTCAACGTCACGAGCATGAGGTCGAAGGTACTACCCATAAGGTATTGGTCTAAAAAGTTATCACCTGCTGAACAAGGTTCTATAGGTTCTCAGAGTCTACATCCTTCCTTCGGATATTACCAACTTCCCGATTAACTCGGTAATTAGTAATATTCTCAAGAAAGACTCGTCCGAGCGTAGTATCGCGTGACAACTACTTCCGGATTACTCCATTATAGCTTCCGCACTACACCTAAAAGGCCAAGAGGGGTTAGGTAATCTACGGTCCTCAGCTTCGGCAGGCTCCCAGGTCAAAAGCAGCACGTCTTCCCGATTACTCGGTAAACGACACTACAGTCAAAGGGGCCTCCACTGAGTGGGGGATCTCATGCCTCCTTTTTTGGGATTACTCCCTCAAAGTTAACATGACTATACCGCCCGTCCTATCTTAAAGTTTTCCCAAGTCCAGGTATAGGACTTATGAGTAATCACCAAGCACCCTGTAAACCAGGAAAATCCAGACAAATATATATACAAAATATAACACATAAACAACAATAGCACATATACAGATATAAACAAAGATAGGTTTAACCCACTTAGGGATGGACCAGCAAGAGGTCAATCTCTCCCCAGTGAAGTCGCCATTTTTCTGTGGTAGTAGAAATGTGCAAGACTAAGCCATTGGATTGACTAGACTTTATACAAATCAAAATAAAAATCGCCACCGCACTTTATTGTTTCCAAAGGAATGGGAAAAGAGCGAATAACCCAAAAAGAGGGGGAAAGATTCAAGGTAAGGGGGTTGGTTATGCAAAGGGAAGGTATTAGCACCCTAAACATCTACGGTACTCCGCAGGAACCTCTTTGAAAAATCTGTATATTTTGGCTATAAAAATGTGTTGTATATAAAATGGATGGTGGAGGTGAGAAAAGAAATATTTTTATGATTTTTGCACCCGCTGCGGTTGCGAACCTTTAGTGCCCACGTACCACCTTTCGTGCAATAGGGGATCAGGGTACACGTAGTTCCTCTTTTAAAAATTTGAAACACAAGTGTGTTGGTTGATTTTATGAGATAAGACATCATCGCAATTGTTCGTGTGAAAAACATACTTACTACCCACAATCATGAGAAAGGAGAATTTGCGTCATCTCAAAGTGGAGGATATGGCTTGGATTTTAAAATCAACAATGCCTCACTCAACACCCAAGTGGAAAATATCTCACTTTACTACATATTGTAGAAGTATAGTTGTTTGCATCACTACAAGGATTGACAAGAGTCTAATCTTTTGAGAAAAGTTTAAAGATAAAAGCCAAAGTGGCAAAATGGTTTGAAATGAGATTGATTGACTTTTAGTCTTCTCACAAAAAAAGGTCAAGGTATTATAAAATTGATTGAAATTCATTTATGAAAATGTTTCGAAGATGCATGGACCTAAGTCCAAGTTTATTATGAAAATGTTTCAAGTTACAAAACAAGAAGAGTTTTTTTTTAAAGGAGGGAGAAGATTTTTGAAATTAAAGAAGATGGGAGGAGAAGAAGAGGCTATCCTAAAGCATAAGGTAAAAGCTAGGGATAAGAACCTGAAGAAGTGAAAAACACAAGAAGGGGGGGAGGGTTGAATTGTAAAACTGAAAATCAATGCAATGAACACAATATTTTTATCCTGGTTCGTTTGATCTCAAACTACTCCAGTCCACCCGTCAAGGTGATTTCGCCTCTTTCCAACGAGGTCTTAATCCACTATATTCAACTGAATATTACAATCTGCTTTAACGACTACTAAAGCCTTCTTGATGCAAACCACAACCCGGTTTGTCAAGGAATCACTTTCTTACACAGAATGGAAATCTAGGTGTGTGAGTGTTTTCTACAAAAACAGTTTATCACAACTGTGATATTACACAACTTAAGCTTATGAAACTAGATTGCTAAAATATTGAGTAAGGAAATATTGGAGCTTTTAGCAAACTAAGAAACGAGAAGATGATGATTAGCTTTTTGGCGTGGAAATAGTTGTAGAGCATTAGCCAATTCAATCTTCATTGTCTTGTTTATATAGCACGGAATTTGTTGAACGTTGGAGCAATAATCTTGATTCAATGCCATTAACAAACTTTCCATATTAAGCAGATCTTGTCTGGAATGATGCCGTTGGTAATAATTTGCTTTGAATGCACAGTACCGTTGCTACTTAAAGCGTGTTCTGGCTTGGGCTCATTCTGACTCTGCTTAAGTGCTGATGAACTGTTGTTGTCTTTATCAGAGTGTTAAGCGCAGTTCTGTTCATCAAGCTTCAGCATTCGCGTGAGTTGTTCTTCTGATTCTGGTATTCTGATATAGCAACTTCTGATACTGATGTTGATAACCAATATTTTGATGCTGATTGAGTGTACTCTTGCTGATACCTATCAGAGTTTCTGCAGAACATAAGGTAATATTTTAGGTAGCAAATAGTTCTTGCATGAATCACATAATTAATATATCTTTTCATTTTGTTATCATCAAAACTTAAACTTAGGGTAGTAGATTCAAACTTTGTTCTAACAATCTCCCCCTTTTTGATGATGACAAAAACTAGATATTTTTAATTGAAAATAACGTGAAAAAGTATCAGAGATAACTATATGATAAGATGTATCAGAGTAAGAAGTTGTCAAAAATAAGGGATAAAGAGATATCAGAGTTGAGAGATACTCCCCCTGAATTTATTACTTCCCTTTTTAATTCCAAGAGTTCTTCAGGATCAGATCTTTATTGTCTTTCTTTGATCATCAGAATATCAGAGCTTTGACTATCAGAAGCTTTAGATCAAAATATCAGAGCGGAGCTTCAGATCAGAATATCAGAGCTTTATCAGAGCTTTGCTTTGGATCAGAGTATCAGAGCTTTAGTCTTCAGTGAGTTAGAGAGCATTCTTGTACCTATAGACTTAAGCAAAAACAGAAAACATATTCAAGTATATCAGAGTTAGAATGTTTGAGATTTTCTGTCTTAGTAATCAGTTATTGAAAAATATCATTCTTGTTCTCCCCCTTTTTGTCAGCAATCAAAAAGTGTAAGTGATGTGCTAAAACATTTAGAGCAGAAAAACTTGTCATATTAAAATATTCAGAGCCAGACAAAACAGTACAGAAGATATGCAAAGAAAACATGAAGATGGCATGAATGAAAATCTAAGGTTGGGGAGGAATGCGTGTGAACAGAGTCTCCAGCATTGCCGTAATCTGATCAGCAGTCTCATTCTGCTTGTGCACCATGCTGACTACTGTGTCTATCTTGCTATCCTGCACATCCATCCTGTCGAAATATCTCTCCCATTTCTGTGCCCTAATTTCTTCTGTCAAGTCAAAGCCATTCTCTTTCAGACTGCCAAAATCAATAATCAGTTCAGATAACACTTCTAGATTCTTCACTGGTGTAAGGAGTGTTCTGAATGGAACTTGGTACTGTTCAGAGGAAGCTTTCTTCTGAGAACCTACAGAAGCACTGCTGGAGGTTGCCATGTTCACACTTAGGGTTTTTCTGAGAAAACTGAGAAAATGGGTTTAAGGTTGAAAGAGATGAACACAGAGAAAATGCAGAAAATATTTGAGAGATAATGAGAAACTGTAAAAGATTAATGTGAAAAATTAACGTTCTTAAATAGATTTCAGAATATTTTGAAAGAGTAAACGGTTTCAAGAAAGAGAAATAAAATCATGATTACGTTTTAAAAACATGATTACTTTCATTTAATGCTTGCTGATTTTGGGGGATTTGAGAAAGATACTTGAAACGGTTACCAGACATGTGTCTCAATGCACCCAATCAGCGTTTTGCCTTCTCAGAAGCGTGCACGCGTTCTGCTTCAGAGATTTGCTGATGATTAGATGACACTTGTTTGATTTAGTGATCAGCACGTCTATCCTTGAGCTGAAACGCTCAGATCTTTAAGACTCGCATCTGATACAATCTGCATGTTCTTTCTTTCTGAAAAGAGATTGCTCAGAAGTTCACAGTAAAACAAATACATTCTGAAGATAAATATATGGAATTAAAACATTTTCACTCTGGGCATATTTTCATGCTGAGATGTTTCAGAATGAAATTGAACCTATCTTCAGAAAGGGGTTTAGTGAAGATATCAGCCCATTGATGGTCTGTATCTATAAATTTTAAGTTCAAAATTCCTTTCTGAATATAGTCCCTAATGAAGTGATGTTTTATTTCTATATGCTTAGCTCTAGAATGTAAAATGGGATTCTTACTTAAGCAAATAGCATAAGTATTGTCACAGAGTATAGGGATGTTACTCTCAAAAATCTGGAAGTCTTCAAGCAGACTTTTCATCCAGAGCATTTGTGTGCTACATCCTACTGCTGCTATGTACTCAGCTTCTGCTGTTGATAGCGCAATTGTGGATTGCATTTTGCTGGACCAAGAGATCAGATTGTCTCCCAGGAACTGGCAGCTTCCAGAAGTACTTTTACGCTCTACTCTGTCTCCAGCAAAGTCAGCATCACAGTAGCCTACTAAACTGTAATCACTAGATTTTCTATAAAACAAACCCAGATTAGTAGTACCTTTCAGATACTTGAAAATTCGCTTAACAACTGTTAAGTGAGATTCTCTAGGATCTGATTGGAATCTAGCACAAATACATACGCTGAATAATATATCAGGTCTTGAAGCTGTCAGATAAAGGAGAGAACCAATCATACCTCTGTAGACTTTCTGTTCTACCTTTTTGCTTACCTCTTCTCTTTCCAGAATGCACGTGGGATGCATTGGAATCTTTGATGGCTTACATTCTGAGAGGTCAAATTTCTTCAGAAGATCTCTGATGTATTTTCTCTGATGAATGTAAGTTCCCTCTGGAGTTTGATTGATCTGAATTCCTAGAAAGAATTTCAGTTCCCCCATGAGGCTCATCTCAAATTCTGCCTGCATACACTTAGCAAATTTTCTTCCAAGAGAAGGATTAGTAGAACCAAAAATAATATCATCAACATAAATTTGACAGACTAAGATGTCATTCTTAACTGACTTACAGAATAAGGTAGTGTCCACCTTCCCTCTGGTGAATTCATTTTCTAACAGAAAGTTACTTAGTCTTTCATACCAAGCTCTGGGAGCTTATTTCAGACCATATAGTGACTTCTTTAGTTTGAAAACATGTTCTAGATGTTTTGTATTTTCAAAACCAGGGGGTTGGTGCACATAAACTTCTTCTTCTATATAACCATTTAAGAATGCACTCTTGACATCCATCTGATACAGAGTGATGCCTCTATTAACAGCAAATGAAATTAAAAGTCTGATAGATTCTAACCTGGCGACTGGGGCAAAGGTTTCTGTATAGTCTATCCCTTCTTGCTGACTATAACCTTGTGCAACCAGTCGTTCTTTGTTTCTGATGACTTCACCTTGTTCATTTAGCTTGTTTCAGAACACCCATCTTGTTCCAATGACGTTGAATCCTTTTGGTCTGGGAACAAGATCCCATACGTCATTTCTGGTGAATTGATTCAGCTCTTCTAGCATTGCCAGAATCCAGTCATTATCCAGAAGTGCTTCATCAATAGAAGAAGGTTCAATCAGAGACACAAGTCCCATGAGGGTTTCTTCAGAGTTTTTGAAGCTTGCTCTTGTTCTGATTGGATCTTCCTTTCTTCCTAAGATAGTCTCTTCTGGGTGATCCAAGCTGCTTCTGGGTAATCTCTTCTGAGGTTGATCAGCAGCTGTTGTAGGATTGCTAGCAGTGCTCCTTTCAGACGTTGAAGGAGTGTCTGTGTTGAGAGCTTCTGATGACTTGTCTTCAGAACCTGTAAATTCATTTTCCATACCTACAAAAACTTCATTCTGCTTTGACTTTTCAGAGTCAAGCTTATCATCAAAACAAACACTGATTGATTCTTCCACAATCTGTGTTTCTGTATTGTATACTCTGTACCCTCTTGAGCGTTCAGAGTATCCTAACATAATACACTTCTGTGCTTTAGAGTCAAACTTGTTCAAATAATTCTTTGTATTTAACATAAAACAGGTACATCCAAATGGATGAAAATATGAAATGTTGGGCTTTCTGTTCTTCCACAATTCATATGGAGTCTTTTCCAGAATAGATCTTATTGAGATTCTATTCTGAATGTAACACGCTGTGTTTATTGCCTCTGCCCAGAAGATCTTAGCAACGTTTGTCTCATTGATCATGGTTCTGGCCATTTCTTGCAATGTTCTGTTCTTTCATTCTACAACTCCATTTTGTTGGGGAGTTCTAGGACAAGAGAAATCATGCAGAATGCCTCTGTCATTAAAGAATGACTCAAAATCTTTGTTTTCAAACTCTCCACCATGATCACTTCTGACTTTAACGATTCTAAGATCCTTTTCATTCTGAACTTGGTTACAGAAGGTAACAAACACAGAGTGTGACTCGTCCTTGTGTCTTAAGAACTTTACCCATGTCCATCTGCTATAGTCATCTACGATTACTAACCCATACTTCTTGCCACTGACTGAAGCAATTTTAACTGGTCCAAATAAGTTAATGTGCAGAAGTTCTAATGGCTTAGAGGTAGAAACAACATTTTTAGATTTAAAAGAAGGTTTTGCAAACTTGCCTTTCTGACATGCTTCACACAGAGCATCTGAATTGAACTTCAAATTAGGAAGTCCTCTGACCAGATTGAGTTTGTTAATCTGAGATATTCTTCTCATACTAACATGCCCCAATCTTCTGTGCCAGATCCACTGCTCGTTGTTAACAGACAGAAGGCACTTTACATTCTGACTTTTCAGTTCAGAAAGTTTGATTTTGTAAATGTTGTTTTTCCTCTTTCCATTAAACAGGATAGTCCCATCTTTCTGACTAACAGCTTTACATGATTTTTGATTAAAGATTATATCATAACCGTTATCACTTAATTGACTTATGGATAACAGATTATGCATTAATCCATCTACTAGCAGAACATTATTAATAGAGGGAAGATTTCCATTACCTACAGTTCCAGAGCCAATGATTTTTCCCTTCTGATTGCCTCCAAAGCCAACGTGGCCTCCAGGCTTAAGTTCCAGGCTTTGGAACATATGCCTTCTTCCCGTCATGTGTCGCGAGCAGCCAGAGTCCAGGTACCATGACTGGTGTTTCTGATTTGCTGCAAAAGATATCAGCAACATGTATTATTTTATCCTTAGGTACCCAGATTTTCTTGGGTCCTGATTTGTTAGATTTACCAAAACTCTGGTTGAATTTTGGTTTCACAGAGTACTTACTGCTAGTGTATTTAATATCATGTGTGTGACCATACACAAAATGTGAATTCAGAGGAGTGTGTTTAATGGTTAAATCCATGACATTCTTTGGTGTAGGAACCTTACCTTGGTATCCTATTCCCTTCCTGCCGTTTCTGCTAACTCCATAGATCATTGAAGCCATTTTTCTTCTATCTATGCTTTTAGCAAGGAACTTCTGGAAACTGTGATCATACTCCTTGATGATCTCATCAGCGTTACTGGGAGTTTCAGAAATTGGTTCCTTCTGAGAGCTTTGTAAAGTATTTTCTAATTTTGAAATTTTAATTCTCAGCTAAGAATTCTCCAATTTAAGACTCTCAGTCTTATTAGAGTCAGATTCAAGATTCCTTTTCAGGTCTCTGAATTAAACTCTAATCTGCTGATACCTTTCCAGAATCTCATTAAGGCTTTCAGCAAGTTCAGCCTTGGTAAAATTAACAGCAAAGTTAGGAAATATCTCTTCAGTATCTGATTCTAAGTCTGATTCAGAAGCTTCATTATCTTCTGAAATGTTAGCCATGAGAGCTATGTTTGCTCTCTCATCATCTGATTCTGAGTCAGCTTCAGACGAGTCAGAGTCATCCCATGTAGCCATGAGACTTTTCTTATTTTCTCTTCCAAACTTCTTTTTGGGCTTTTCCCTCTGAAGCTTTGGACAGTCACTCTTGTAGTGTCCTTGCTCATTGCACTCATAGCAGATGATGTCCTTGGTGTTTGGCTTTCTGCTTCCTGAGGAGCCTTCAGATCTTCTGTATCCAGAGGAAGAATCTGTCCTTCTGTATCTGGAAGAAGACTCGTTCTGATCAGATCTTCTGGGATTCCTGAACTTTCTTTGTCTCTGCTTCCACAGTTGATTCACTCTTCTGGAGAGGAGGGAGAGTTCATCTTCTTCTGATGAGGATCCATCAGATGTTTCTTCAACTGCCTGCAAAACTTTAGACTCAGATTTTTTGTTAGATTTTAATGCTAAAGGCTTACCTTGCTTCTGGGGTTCATCAGCTTCTAGCTCTATCTCATGACTTCTGAGGGAGCTGATAAGTTCCTCCAGAGAAATTTTGTTGAGATCTTTTGCTAGCTTCAGAGCTGTAACCATTGGCCTCCACTGCTTGGGTAAGCTTCTGATGATTTTCTTGACGTGATCAGTAGTAGAGTAACCTTTGTCCAGAACCTTGAGACCAGCTACCAGAATCTGGAATCTTGAGAACATTGTTTCAATGGATTCACTTTCTTCCATTTTGAACGCCTCATACTTCTGAATGAGCGCCAAAGCTTTAGTTTCTTTGACCTGAACGTTGCCCTTATGCGTCATTCTGAGTGAGTCAAACATGTTCTTTGCTGTGTCTCTGTTGGAGATCTTTTCATATTCAGCATACGAGATGGCGCTGAGAAGGATGGTTCTGGCCTTGTGGTGATTCTTGAAGTCATGCTTTTGTTGGTCAGACATTGTTTTCCTATCAATCTTCTGACCGCTTGCATTCACAGGGTGCGTGTATCCATCTGTCACCATGTCCCACAAATCAGCATCATGTGCCAGAAAGAAGCTTTCAATTCTGTCTTTCCAGTAATCAAAGTTTTCTCCATCAAAGACTGGAGGTTTTCCGCTGAATCTGTCTCTGTCCTCATGGTTGTCATTGCTGGTGTGAGAATAATTTCCTGCCATTGTGTTTTTCTGACGCTGGATCTTGTACTGACACGGTTAAGTGTTTTAGCTCAGAACCAGGCGCTCTGATGCCAATTGAACAAGTGAAAAACACAAAAAGGGGGGGGGGGGGTTGAATTGTAAAACTGAAAATCAATGCAATGAACACAATATTTTTATCCTGGTTCGTTTGATCTCAAACTACTCCAGCCCACCCGTCAAGGTGATTTCGCCTCTCTCCAACGAGGTCTTAATCCACTATATTCAACTGAGTATTACAATCTGCTTTAACGATTGCTAAAGCCTTCTTGATGCAAACCACAACCCGGTTTGTCAAGGAATCACTTTCTTACACAGAATGGAAATCTAGGTGTGTAAGTGTTTTCTACAAAAACAGTTTATCACAACTGTGATATTACACAACTTAAGCTTATGAAACTAGATTGCTAAAATATTGAGTAAGGAATAATTGGAGCTTTTAGCAAACTAAGAAACGAGAAGATGATGATTAGCTTTTTAGCGTGGAAATAGTTGTAGAGCATTAGCCAATTCAATCTTCATTGTCTTGTTTATATAGCACTGAATTTGTTGAACGTTGGAGCAATAATCTTGATTCAATGCCATTAACAAACTTTCCTTATTAAGCAGATCTTGTCTGGAATGATGCCGTTGGTAATAATTTGCTTTGAATGCACAGTACCGTTGCTACTTAAAGCGTGTTCTGGCTTGGGCTCATTCTGACTCTGCTTAAGTGTTGATGAACTGTTGTTGTCTTTATCAGAGTGTTGAGCGCAGTTCTGTTCATCAAGCTTCAGCATTCGCGTGAGTTGTTCTTCTGATTCTGGTATTCTGATATAGCAACTTCTGATACTGATGTTGATAACCAATATTCTGATGCTGATTGAGTGTACTCTTGCTGATACCTATCAGAGTTTCTGCAGAACAGAAGGTAATATTTTAGGTAGCAAATAGTTCTTACATGAATCACATAATTAATATATCTTTTCATTTTGTTATCATCAAAACTTAAACTTAGGGTAGTAGATTCAAACTTTGTTCTAACAGAACCATCTAACCAACAAGAAGCCAATACTTGACATTATGAGTCAATATAGAATTCCCATTCTTAGGATTGAAACTAAGCAAGCAAAGATACTAGACCTCTTGAGAGAACCAAACTTCAAGTGTTTTAAGTCTTCGCAAAAATTGGGCAGAGTAACGGCTGTATACGGGTGAATTCCAGATTACAAACAAAAATCGTAATCTCAATAACCTGCACACAAAACAAACAAACAACCCAATGTCTTGAGGTAAACCTCAAGAACTCCAGACAAAATATCAAATAAAGTCACAAAGTCACTAAGATAGGCCAAAGTCTCTAATCCTAAGTCCAAGAAGTCCATCACTCCATAATGCAAAGGTTAGTAACCATGTAGTCCAAGTATCATTAATGACTTTTATGGTTCATGTTGATTATTAGGTGTCTTTAAAAAGAAAGAAAAGCTCAAGTGAGCAAAATAAAAATGACATAAAAGTAAATGCTCAAGTGAGCAAAGATGAAAATAGCATGAAATGTAAAATGCTAAAAGTAAATGGTACATAAAGCATGAAAATAAAAGCGTAAAGTAAAGTTAATTGTTAGTAATTAGTGGTTAGTTGGATGACCATCTTGAAACTTGCATTTGGAACTCATTAGAGGATTGGTAGAACCAAAGCCTCCACACAACAAGTTGCATTTGCTTTTTGTCAAGTATATAATCCATTTTGGAATTCTCACAAGGCAACATGTAATGATCAACGATGTTTAAGTGATCCGCGTTGACCAAAGGTGTTGTAGATCCATTAGAGGATTGGTAGAACCAAAGCCTCCACACAATGAATCTCAAGGTTATTGGATCAAAGAGATCAAATTAACATACTTGGGCTTGCAATCATAAGTTTGGGCCATAACTGATCATTTATTTGTATCGGGACAAAATTTAGCGCTATGTTAAGCAATCGTAAGTGGACTTATGTAGAAGTCACACCTATTTTGAGGCCGGTCAATAACAATCTATGTACTTCATGTTTGGATAAATGATATAGAGATCACCATCCCTTAACATGTAGCACAATTAAAAAATAAAGGGATAAGATGAAGAGGGAGGGGAATGATAAGCTAATTTGGATCACCATTTCAAAATTCTTTCATCTTTAAATTCAACCACTCATCTAGATGAATTAAAGCACTAAACATATCATTAATCCAAAGCACCAAAAATGAATTAAATAATTCACTCTTAGGTAGATTTGAATTGATGAACATTTATCAAACTTCATCTACATCACAAAGTCCATTGAGTTTAAAGACAAATTGGACATTTAAAATTGCAATCCAAACCAACAATCAAAAAGGAGTGAGTAGAAAAATCATTTTGGATCAAAGCTTCCCCAAAACAAGGCAAAAAATATACAAAGACAAATACAAATATTTTTTGTATTTTGATTAGAAGTTAGTCAACAACACATATACAAAATACACAACCAAGGTGCTTGGAGATTCCTCAAGAGCAAACTTAAAGATAGGAAAAAAAAGAGGAAGAACCAACCCTAATGTGATCTTGTTATGATCGAGTTGATATGATATGATAGAGGAATCTTAGGGGCAAAAATTGGGGTATAACACAGATCCCTATAGTCCACACACATACGTACCTTACCATCCTTCTTCGGTACTGGAACCATGTTGGTAACCCACTGTGGGTAAGAAGTAACTGCTAGAAAACCGACATTAAACTGTTTCATGACCTCAGCCTTGATTTTCTCAGACATCTCGGGGCGCATTCGGCGAACCTTCTGCTTCACTGGAGGACAATCTTCTTTGGTTGGCAGGCGGTGAACCACAATATCAGTATCCAACCCAAGCATATCTTCATAAGACCAGGCAAAGATCTCGACATAGTCACGCAACATCTGTATCAACCATTGCTTAACACTAGGCTCCAGATTTGCACTGATCTTGACCTCTTTCTTGTCTTCTTCTGTACGCAGATTCACTGATTCCACTGGATCTTCATGCGGCTGTATGGCCCTCTCTTCCTGAAGTAACAGTCTAGCAAGTTCCCCAGGCACTTCACAATCATCCTCACCTTCGTCCTCGGCTTGGTTGATCGAATTTTCGAAGTCATAACTAGCAGTAGCAGAGTCGTTATCAGTGGGATCCAGAGTGGATGTGGACCTCTATTATAATACGTGAGTGTGTGTAAGACAAATAGGTGTTTTGATAAAGTGCAAGATAGAAAAGAAAAACAAGGAACGCAAAATTTGTAATGCAAGAAAACGTCCAATGCTTTATTGATGATATATGGAAATGACACATAATAAGCCCTTACAAACAAAGCCACGGTGTCTCAGGCAAGTCACCGGGCCGTAAAAGTTTCAAATTATCTGTTATAAGTCTCAAAACAAAAGTCTATTATTGCGTAATAAAAGAAATGGGCACGAAGTCCTTCGCCGTCCAATTGTTCAAGCCACAGTTGGTAGTCAGGTAAATCCAGCTGTCGATATCTGACTCTTCTTTATCATCTTCGATTGCATTTACTTCCTGATCATGCTTGGGCATAGGAGCCGTTATGACGTTGGGTTTCTCCGGAGCATCAAACTCAATTTCTTTAGCTTCAATCAAATCTTGCACCTTATTCCTCAAGGCCCAACAGTTGTTGGTATCATGCCCTGGGCTATCAGAGTGATAAGCACAACGAGCGTTCGGATTATACAGCGGAGAGGTGGTACTGGGATTCTTCGGAGCTTCCCTTAGAGTTACCAGGTTAGTCTTCAATAACTACGGAAGAATTTGAGATAAAGTCATACTGAGCTGAGTATACTGTCTTTGCGGTCGCTCTACTCTTTGCTGATTGTTGCATTGTGGGGAAACAGTGGGTCTCAATATTACTACCGCATTAACTGCTTGGCGGTGTTCAGGTCGATTTTGGCTCCTCGAGCTGTAAACTGCACTAGCTTCCTTCCTAAAAGGCTTCTTTTCTGTACTTGATGAATCACCTTTCTGTATTTTTCCACTTTTGATACCTGCTTCTACCCTCTCCCCAGTCATAATCAATTCAGTGAATCCAGACAATGAACTACCGATCAAATGATTGAAATATTGACCAGATAAAGTCCCAAGAAACATATCTACCAACTCCCTATCAGACAGATGGGGTTGTACTCTTCCATCCAGATCTCTCCACTTCTGAGCGTAGTCCTTAAAACCTTCGCTCGCACCCATAGACATACCCTGAAGTTGAGTACGTGTGGGAGAAAGGTCGGTATTATACTGGTATTGCTTGTAGAAAGCAGCAACAAGGTCCTCCCAGTTGCGGACATTAGCTCCTTCCAATTGATAGAACCATTCAAGCTGAGTCCTTGACAGACTATCTTGAAAGAAATGAACCCAGAGATTCCTATCAGCAGTGTATGGTTGAATCTTTCTGATGTATGAGCGGAGGTGTAGCTTCGGGCAGGATACCCCGTCATACTTAGCAAAGACATGAGCTTTAAACTTGTGTGGGATTACCACCCCAGATGCCAGTCCCAAATCTCCAAAGTCCAGACCAGACATCTTCTGGATCTCCATTGCACTCAGACGGTCTTCAAGTTGCTTATACATATCCTCAACAGGAGGATATTGGTCTTCATCAAAATCAGTGTCATTATCAGAGACCATAGGACTAGGAGCCTTCCTTTCCTCTTGATTCTCTCCTCCCCCAGATGAATGAGACAGATCAACCTCCTCTCGCAATCTACTCCCAAATCTGTGACCCATGTTCAGCAGAACCACTTTCTTCTTCTTCTTCTTCTTGTCCTTCAAGATAAGAGTCTTCAAATCTTGTTGACTCTTGGCCAAGTTCAAGAACATCTCCTGAAACTGAGCATTCTGAGCTTGAAGAGCCTTAATAGCTTGATCAGTAGGTGTTTCAGAAGACATTTTGCGCTGAAATAAATAGCGAAGAAGATAAGAAACCTGTAATGGTACCTATAATGAGGTGCATGGTAATGGAATGCTTATGAAATGATTTTAAAGACTTAGGGAGATTCAAATTTGTAAACCAAAATAAAACACACTTTATTAGATTAAAACTTGTAACAATGTTTAACAATTCCTTTAGGGCGTTACAAAAGAAATAACTGAAAATCAAATCTAAACTAGAAATAATAAAAGATATCAGAAATCCCATGGTCATTTTCCCTTCGTGCTGACATAATCGTTGATTGTCCTTTCATTCTCAAGCTGCCTTGTAAGCTTCAGGATCTTCCTCTCCTGCTCATGATACTTCTCCCTGTAGGTATCCCTTTCTTCCTTTAGCTGGATCCAAGATCTCTTCAATGCCCCAAGATCAGTAGGCATATAGGGATGGAGGACTGTATAAGGGACACCTTCTTCATTAGTATGCTCTACAATCATCGGCAAAATAGCTTCATATGGCATCCCCAGCTTTTGAGTACGGGCTCGAACCCACTGGAGATAAGTTTGCATCGGGAGAGAAGTCTCCAGTCCTAGCTCATGTGGTTCAAACCTATTCACCATTCCCCAAGCTTGTATAAACCTGCGGCGATGCCCATCAACGTCCCCCTTGTAGTCAAAGACAATATCTGTAAGCAGCAGCTCATGAGAATCGTCTCTCCGAGCTCGTCTAAACTGTCGTAAAGCTAAACAAGGATTGTAGGTTATACCCCCTCGAATCCCAAGCAACAGAACATCGGGGTATTCCCCACATCGATCAATGACAACTACCCTTTCCATGTCTTTAGAACTCCAAAGGATGTCTGTATGAGCAAGGGACATGATTCTGTAAGCCCAACCTACACCTTCCTCATTCTTCAATACAGATTTGGGGAGGTGAGAAATAAACCACCTCGCCAGCAGCGGTGTACAACACATGAAAGTTCCCCTTCTCCGTAGAGTACGAGTATAAAGAGCATGCAGGATGTCACCTAGAAGAGTAGGCACTGGATTACGAGACATGAAAATCTTGACCGCATTCACATCTATGAAGGCATCCGGATTTGGGAAAAGAACCAAGCCGTAGATGATGAGATCCAGGATGTCTTCAAATTCTTGAAAGTCCAAACTATCCCAGAACTGTTGAGCTTGATTGATCAAAAACTTAGCCAAGAAACCTTTAACCCCACTCCGAGTCTCCCAATTGGATACTACATCAACCATTTTTAAGTGTAGGGCTGAAGCAATATCCTCTGGCCTAGGAACCTCCTCCAAACCTGTAAAGGGTGTTTGCTCGAAAATGGATATACCCAGTAAATCATAAAACTCCTCCAAAGTAGGGACCAGCTGATAATCCGGGAAGGTAAAACAATGATGCAACGGGTTAAAGAACTGGAACAAGACGCTCATCATTTGCTCATCCAATTTTGAAGTGACCAGGCTTAGGAGATGACCATGTCTTCTAACAAATGAAGAAGTATCAGGAACTTTTGAGACTAACTCTCTGAGCTGAGCAGAGATTTGCACGAAGTTGACTCGAATGGTATTTCTGCGCATAGAAGCCATAATCTGCAAAACAGAACAAAGATGAATCCCCTTGGTCTTTGAAATGGTTAGTCTAATGAAATATGCATGCTATGCCATGATGCATGACGTCATGATAAAACACACAACATGTATAGCAGGTATCAAACATGGTAAAGGCAAACAAGTCACACAATAGCCCTTAAGGCTCAGGCTTGCATGGAGTCTAGGTACTACCCTCTTGCAGTTTAGTGGGTTCAACCTGTCCTAATAATAGTAACCGGGTTCTAGAGGTTCTCAATATCACTGACCATCCTCCATTGGTCATAGTTTCATCTCACACAATCTTTTCTTGCAGCCGGAACCATCCCGAGAGTATGGTCTCAATGAGTGTAGCATCGAGTATCAACCGGTTCCCAGCTCTACACCGAGACCGGCTATCTCACAACTTCCTATGGCCAAGTTGGTCAATTATAGGTTCTAAGGTCAGTTGATGCTTAACGACCCATATAGTAGCCCCGTATTCTCCTTGTTCCTCCACAACGGATACCAGTACCAACTAATATGCCACATCAATGTAGCTACAACTTCAATCATATCGGTCTACGCTGTACAATTCCCTCACAATTTATTGCTACTTACCTAAAAGGTGTTCCCCAGATCCGGGTTAGGATCTATAGTAACTCTGATACAAAGCCCACAAAGATAAAGCAATCAAATCAAACAATAGAAAACAATATGATGAACTAACCCTAAGGTACACCCCACTTATTAATTCCCCAGCAGAGTCGCCAATTCTATGATACAGTGGCCAGAACCGGGACTATTTTTTAGGAATGCTGGTTTTTGTTTTGCGTTTGTGTTTGCAAAATGTCGCGGTAAGCAAGAGTTGCCACCAACTTTTATTTTATCCAACAAGGAAAGGAAAAAAGCACAGAAAAATTCCTTTTTCGAGATGTTTCTGAGTACGGGGGGTAGATTATAGAAAGGGAAGGTATTAGCACCCTTTCTATCCGTAGTTATCTATGGGCTCTTAGGTACTTGCTCATCATTTTCAAAATTGTTTCTTTGTGTTTGTGTGATTTGAAAAGTTTTTGTTTTGACTTCGATTTAACCCTTGCTTCTGTCTTCAAGAGTGTTACGAAGTGTTTTTGAAAACTTTTTTTGTAAAGGAGTTTAAGTGTGAAAAAGTTTGTTTTGTTTGAGCAAGTACTTAAGAACTAATCTACCTACTCGAAAAAAGAATCGTTCTTTGTTTGTTTCCTTTAGAAAACGCTATCCCACTATTAGCGAGTAGGTAGCACCGTCGTTGGAGTTTGAGGGTTAATTCGAAAAGGGACGTACGGTTAGTAAAGCAACGTTAGGACGTCTTAGTAGCAACCCTAATGTCTTAGATCAATTATTCGAGGCAACAATATCCGAGGCAACTTTGATCTTTGAGACAAAAGGGCGACCACTAAAACATACTATACTCAATGACCGTTTACCGAAGGCAACCGAAGTGGGAGTGTACCCTAGGAGTGCGCATGTGCGAGTGATTCAATTTCAGATTATTATCTTTGCACATTTTAGGGTTATCTAACTGTAAGTTTAAGATTGCGCCTAAGAGGGGGGGTGAATTAGGTGGTGGTCGATTTTTGATTTATTTTACACTTTCTGGTTTTGTTTTAGTGCTATGGAAAATGGTAAAGTGCAGAAAGTAAAGAGACACGGAGATTTATCCTGGTTCCTTCCACACCCCGGAAGTACGTCTAGTCCCCTTGCAAACACGCAAGAGATTTCACTATTTTGTTAGAACTTTTACAAGACTCTTCCTAGTCTTATCAACTAAAGACACTAACAAATACCAAGAACACCCTCTTGGATTTCCAATAAGTCTCTTGAGAACAATCCTCTCAAAAGATACCTCTTGTTTCCAACAATGGACAACAAGGTACAAAAGTATTCTAATACTTAATTCCAACAATCCTGGAAATAAGTT
Source organism: Vicia faba (assembly GCA_948472305.1). Classification (NCBI taxonomy): domain Eukaryota; kingdom Viridiplantae; phylum Streptophyta; class Magnoliopsida; order Fabales; family Fabaceae; genus Vicia; species Vicia faba. The sequence goes on along the minus strand of OX451741.1, from coordinate 318,425,223 downwards.
ACACTTTGTATAATTCTATGAAATATGATTTCTTGAAAGATTTTGATCACATAGAGTGACTTCAATGAACTTTCTTCTTTCTTATCTTGTAAGCAATTCAAACTGTCACACAATGGTTAGAAAATGCTCAAAGATTTATGTTCTTATATGTGTGGAAGTGCAGAAAATCTTTGTTCTTAAAAATTAAGAAATATGAAGTTTGAATATTTTACAAAGTTCAGAATTATTGCATGAGAGAAGAGTTGTTTTATAATTTGAAAGATTTAGTATTTAAAGCAATCAAGATACCTTTCCAAATGGATACCACTTTTCTGTTTGTAAAACTTGAGAAGATGCAATGTATGACCATGCAACCATTGGAGAAAAGGTGTGAAGGATATCTTGAATCAAGTTCAGATTTTTCAAAAATTACAACGTGTAAATCGATTAGTATTTGATGTAAATCGATTGCACGGGTTTGTAACGTTCTTGTTTTCAAAAATTTTGAAGTGTAAATCGATTTACATGATGTGTTAATCGATTTACTAGTGTTAAAAATTAACTCAGTTCAGTAATCAATCGATTTACATTCCATGTAAATCGATTGCTGCCAGGGGCAATCAGTTTTTAAAAAAACATGTGTAAATCGATTTACATGATGTGTTAATCGATTTACATTAGTGAAAAACTTAGAATTTGTTTTAAACTTTAAGTGAAGTGTTGTGGCAAGTGTGTATATCATTTTTGAGCATTTCTAATCAATGTAGTTCAAATGAGAATTGATATACTTGATTGCTTGCCATGATCCTTGAAGCTTTGAGTGAATGATGCTTTAAGCTAATTCCACTTCTTTTCCTTCTTGCCATAGTGCTTGTTTGTCTTTCATCAAAACTAAAGTTGAGTTGAGGCTTGAGATTACATTCTCCCCCTTTTTGATGATGACAAACCATCTTTCTTTATGAGTTGTTCAGAATTGGAGAAAAAGGAGTTTTCTCCCCCTAAGATAGATTTCTCCCCCTATGGAGAAAAAGATTTGAAAACTTGCCCTGAAAAGAAAACTGAAACAAACAACCATAAAGTGCTATCACATCCTTCTCCCCCTTTGACATTATAAAAAAGAAGGGAAAGATGTAACATAAAATGATACTTATAACAATTTGAAACATATATGAACATGAACAAAAAACACAAATTTCTAAAAATATCGAACGAAGTTCAAGTACACATAGTACAAAACTAACACTTGAAGCAATTTTTCAAACAAAAACATAATGATAAAGAACAGGAATTTAATAATATTGGTTAGGAAAAATATTAGAAGGGTCCTTGATATGGAAATTATTGTTGTAGAGGTGGTTCGGTGTATTGAGGAGGCGGAGGTGCTGGATTGTTTGGATCGTATGGAGGAATATGGAGATGTGAGTAGAGGTATGAAAACTGTTGGTTCACATCATTCTGAAAAGCATTGATGCGAGAGGAGGTAGAATCATTTATCGTAGTCCATTGAGCATTGATGTTAGTGTTGAGAGATGCAAATTGTTGAGTCATATAATCCATAACATCTTGGTTGGTTGGACCAGAGGAGGTAGCAGGAGGAGGAACTTCATTTTCTTCTTCATCCGCATTATTTCCTTCATCACCTACAACATCCTCTCCAATATATGTGATGGTTTTTGCTTCAGAATCGAAATGAACACCCATCCGAGAATCAACATTTTTGATGGAGATCCTATTGCTAATTGGATCCATTTCAATCCTCTCAAACACAGAAAAATCAATATCAAATGCTTCCAAGATCCTTGTGATGAAGTATGCATATGGAAGAAAAGTAGCCCTTGTGGCAACTCTTAGCATATGCACCACAATCAGTTTAGCCCAGTTTACGGAAATGCCATTTTTCCTTGCATAGAGAATTTGAAATTCTAGATCTGTTACAGTACATTGATTTCCTGCTCTAGGAAATAAAATATATAATAGAAAATAATGGAACAATCTATCATCAATGTGAAAATTACCAGCACTCCAAGTGTCCCGAGCCGGAATAACACCGCCAAGACTACGAATCCGCTTTGCACGGTATTCTACTTCTGACAACCAGCCAATGCTGTAGAAGAATTCTCTCTTCCTATAATTTTCCCAGTCAGCATCCTCTGGATCGTAGAGAGAACTTCCAGTATATGGGATGTTCAAAATTCTGCCTATTATTTTTGAATGCAGAGGTATTCTTGTTCCGAGCACATGGGTATAGCATTTGTTGTTATCATAATGCATGTTGCTGTAAAATACTCGAACTAGATCCGGATAATAGTAACCACGTGATGATATTAATGGTTCTAACCCATAATCAATCAAATCCCTTTGAAAAGTGAAGCATTCATCGGGAAAGTAGATAACATGCCGAATTTGGGAGCTGAGATTATTTTCCTTTGAAAGTGCTTGATGAATCTTTCACGTTGTGTATCCGAGAGGGACTCGAGCAATGAGTTTTCAGAGGCTGCAACAGTTTTCTTCTTTCCTTTTTCTGAGGCTGTTGCTTTTCTTTTGGGAGCCATGGCGATGGTTAGGGTTTTGAGTAAGGAAGATAGAGATTTTTTGGTGTTGTTATGAGAGAGTGAGTGAGTTTTGGTGTTATGAGATAGTGAGGGAGTTTTGGTGAGATTAAATAGTAGAGGGGAGTAAGTGAAGTCTTTATGAGACTTAATTGAGTGGGTTGGTCAAGGTTACATGATTGGTAAAAAAGAAGGTGGGAGGTTGAAAGACAAGGTAAGGTTGACCAAACTATTAAAGACTCATAAAAATATCACATGCTGAACAAGTGTAAATCGATTGGTGTGTAGGATCAATCGATTTGCATAGTGAAAAATTAAATAAAAACGCTTCAGTTTCAGTTGTAAATCGATTTACATACCAGGTAAATCGATTTACTCAAAAAGATTTTATTAAAAAAAGTTTTGCTTCAGTGGTAAATCGATTTACACACTTGGTAAATCGATTTACTACTAAAAAAATTTTAAAAACAATATTTTTAACATTTGAAACATTTTCTAAGCCCATATATATGTACATTTATGTATAGATAAGGATAGAGTGCACCTTATATATCTTGTTCATCTAGGATTCCGAGTTCATGACGAATTTTGAAGAATGCATCCTTTGCAAGTGGTTTTGTGAAAATATTCGCGAGTTGATTTTGAGTGTCCACAAAAGTAATCTCGACATCTCCTTTGAGTACATGATCTCTGATGAAATGGTGTCTGATGTCAATGTGTTTTGTCCGGGAATGCATAACTAGATTTTTTGTAATGTTGATCGCGCTTGTGTTATCACATCGAAGTGGAATGCATCCAAGGTTTACTCCATAGTCAAGTAACTGTTGTTTTAGCCAAAGAATTTAAGCGCATCCACTTCCAGCCGCAATGTATTCTGCTTCGGCAGTGCTGAGAGCGACGCTTGCTTGCTTTTTGCATGACCATGAAACCAAGGCATTTCCGAGAATGTGACATGTTCCACTTGTACTTTTGCGATCAGTCTTACAACCTCCGAAGCTTCTTGTTCTAGATGGACCAAAAATATCGATGTGCAACAATTGAAGTGGTCTTGTTGTTGAAACCACATTCTTTGGTTTGAAAGTTGATTTGGTTTGTTTTCCCTTTTGGCATGCACTACATAATTTGTCTTTGATGAATTTCATCTTTGGTAGACCAATAACTAAGTCATGCTTAACTAATTTGTTTAAGTGCTCCATGTGTATGTGAGCAATCCTCTTGTGCCATAACCAAGCGTCATTGTTGTTTACCATGAGACATTGTACCTTCATAGACAAATTATCTAAAGTAATCATAAAAATATTGTTAGATCTTATACCTTTGAGTTTTACCTCATTGGTTGCCTCATCCATAATTAGGCATTCTTCTTTGTTGAATTTGATTTTGAACCCTCTATCGCAAAGTTGACTTATGCTAAGAAGGTTGTGCTTTAATCCTTCAACATAGAGAACATCCTCAATTTGAATGGATGGAGGTGTGCCAACTATTCCAACGCCAAGAATCTTTCCTTGGTGTTGTCTCCATAGGTGACATACCCTTTGGCTTTATGTACTAGATATGAAAATTGGTGTACATCTCCTGTCATATGCTTTGAACATCCACTGTCAAGATACCAAAGGTTTGATGTGGATTTCAAGCATACCTACAAAAACAAATTATTTCTTGTTAGGTACCCAAGTGGCCTTGGGTCCTTCATAGTTAGTTCCCTTTTTCACCCATGCATAGTGTCCACTAGCCATACTGAAATTTCTAATATAGCATGCATTAGGTGTGTGTCCAATAATACCACAGTAAAAACAGTTTGGAACAAATTTTCTCTTGTATCTAGGAATTTGTTTTCTTTTAGATACATTAGGCTTTTTCTTTTGATGATTATGAACAACTTTCCTTTTTTCTACTATCTTGGGATTGGAACTATTACCAGCCTTTACAAAAACAGTGGGATTGTTACTTGGTTTCTTAATATTCACATAACCAAGACCTCTTTTATCATTTGGATAACTTTGTTGGCTTAGTAATCCTTCCAATCCTATTTGTCCTTTTTCGTATCGTTCAATGACTCTTTTCAATTGAACAATTTGAAAGACATTTGATTCACACTTGGTGCATGCAAAGTTTTCCTTTTCTTTTATAAAATTCTGTTTTTGAAGATCAAAATCTTTAGTCATGGTGTCAATTTTTTTTAGACAAATTAGAAGTTCTTTTTCTTGGCTTGACACCTTTTTGTATAAACTTTTGCATTCTTTCAAGAGTTCATCAATGGCACCTTGAACATCATCATCAAAAAGATTAAATTCATTACTAACCTCTTCTTCGTCATCGGAGTGATACAATGCCATTAAGGCTAAATTTGCACATTCGTCGCTTTTCGATTCCGATGTACTACTCATATCATTATCTTCCCATGCTATGTAGGATTTCTTGTGATTTGGGTCCTTTCCTTTGAATCCGTTTTTCTTTGGGAGATTTGGACAGTTTGGCTTGATGTGTCCTTGCTTTCCACATTCATAACATGAGACATCTTGTGTTGATATGGAGGCTTCTCTTTTCTTGAAGTGCTTTCTCTTATTTGCATGAGATCCGCCCTTGTCATTTCTTCCAAAAAACTTCCCAAGTCTTTTAACAAGAAGCATGAAATTTTCATCTTCTTCCGGATTGTCTTCTTTTACTACTTCCTTTGAATCAATTTTTAAAGCAATGTTTTTGGATTTATTTTCTAGATTCTCATGTTTTTCAAGTCTACCGAGTTCCGTTTCGTATTCTTGAAGTTTGCCAAATAATGTAGCGGAAGTCATTGCAGAGAGACTCTTCTTTTCCGAGATTGCCGTTACCTTTGGTTACCATTCCCTAGTCAATGATCTAAGGACTTTCAAGTTAAGTTCATCATTTGTCAAGGTTTTACCAAGAGCACTTAAGTGATTTGTCAAATGCACAAATCTCTTTTGTAAGTCAAGAATGGATTCTCCGGGCTGCATTCGAAATAGTTCGTATTCTTGACTTAGGGTATTTAGCCTTGATCTTTTTACTTCAGCCGTTGCTTCATGAGTTTGTACCAAGGTATCCCATATTTCCTTTGTTGTTTTGCATGTCGAGACACGGAAGAATTCGTCCATACTAAGTGCACCTTGAAGAAGGTTATTGCCTTTTTGTCATAGAGAACTTTCTTTTTATCATCATCGTCCCATGCAGTTTTAGGCTTTGAAGAACCAACACCATTGATTACCGTTACCGGGATAAATGGACCGTTTTCAACGGCATCCCATATTTCCTCTCCTTGCGCTTCTAGATGCGCCTTCATGCGTATTTTCCAAAAGTCAAAATATTCACCACAGAATAGAGGAGGCTTGTTGTTACTACCACCATCTCTGAAAATGGGTTGTTGATTTGCGGAAGCCATTCTGGATCTCTAGGAGTAGGTTACCTATAACCTGCTCTGATACCAATTGTAAGTTTAAGATTGCGCCTAAGAGGGGGGGTGAATTAGGTGGTGGTCAATTTTTGATTTATTTTACACTTTCTGGTTTTGTTTTAGTGCTATGGAAAACGGTAAAGTGCAGAAAGTAAAGAGACACGAAGATTTATCCTGGTTCCTTCCACACCTCGAAAGTACGTCCAGTCCCCTTGCAAACACGCAAGAGATTTCACTATTTTGTTAGAACTTTTACAAGACTCTTCCTAGTCTTATCAACTAAAGACACTAACAAATACCAAGAACACCCTCTTGGATTTCCAATAAGTCTCTTGAGAACAATCCTCTCAAAAGATACCTCTTGTTTCCAACAATGGACAGCAAGGTACAAAAGTATTCTAATACTTAATTCCAACAATCCTGGAAATAAGTTACACTTTGTATAATTCTATGAAATATGATTTCTTGAAAGATTTTGATCACATAGAGTGACTTCAATGAAGTTTCTTCTTTCTTCTCTTGTAAGCAATTCAAACTGTCACACAATGGTTAGAAAATGCTCAAAGATTTCTGTTCTTATATGTGTGAAAGTGCAGAAAATCTTTGTTCTTAAAAATTAAGAAATATAAAGTTTGAATATTTTACAAAGTTCAAAATTATTGCATAAGAGAAGAGTTGTTTTATAATTTGAAAGATTTAGTATTTAAAGCAATCAAGATACCTTTCCAAATGGATACCACTTTTCTGTTTGTAAAACTTGAGAAGATGCAATGTATGACCATGCAACCATTGGAGAAAAGGTGTGAAGGATATCTTGAATCAAGTTCAGATTTTTCAAAAATTACAACGTGTAAATCGATTAGCATTTGATGTAAATCGATTGCACCGGTTTGTAACGTTCTTGTTTTCAAAAATTTTGAAGTGTAAATCGATTTACATGATGTGTTAATCGATTTACTAGTGTTAAAAATTAACTCAGTTCAGTAATCAATCGATTTACATTCCATATAAATCGATTGCTGCCAGGGGCAATCAATTTTTAAAAAAACATGTGTAAATCGATTTACATGATGTGTTAATCGATTTACATTAGTGAAAAACTTAGAATTTGTTTTAAACTTTAAGTGAAGTGTTGTGGCAAGTGTGTATATCATTTTTGAGCATTTCTAATCAATGTAGTTCAAATGAGAATTGATATACTTGATTGCTTGCCATGATCCTTGAAGCTTTGAGTGAATGATGCTTTAAGCTAATTCCACTTCTTTTCCTTCTTGCCATAGTGCTTGTTTGTCTTTCATCAAAACTAAAGTTGAGTTGAGGCTTGAGATTACACTAACCATTTTAAAGTTAATCATACATTCTTGTCATGCATCCTAATATCATACATCTAACAGTTTAATATCTTATGGAATTTAAAGTGCGGAAATTAAACTACGCTATTACAAGGCTTCAGATATTTACATAGTAAAAAACAAACCCTTAAAAAATAAAGCGGTAAATGAAAATAGAAGACCTAATCAAAACTATTACAACTTGTGAGCAGTTACATTAATAGGGTAAGAATAAATAACAAAGCGTGCACGAGGAAATTTAGATCGGGAGAGAACTAGGATTTTGACCCCTTCTAACCTAATCGAAAGAAAAATTGTTTTTGTTGTTTTTTAATTATATTTAAGAAAAGAATTAGGTTTTAAAATTAAATACAAAAATAACTAGTAATTAAATTAATTAATAAAAATAAATAAATGGCCTATTTTTTATGTTTTTGGTTATTTTAAGAAAAAATATAATTAAATTATAAACAAAACCCTAATTGTTCTAATTATATTTAATTTATTTACAAAATAATTAAAGTTATCTAAAATTAAAATCTAATTAAATTAATTAATTTATTGAAAAAAAATAAACCTAAGTCTAATTGGGTGAAAAATATTATTTGTGATTTTTTGATAAAAAATACTTAATTTTTGGTTAGTAAAACAAATAAATAAATTAAATAGAAAAAGATAAAAAGAAAAAGAAAAGAAACTTGGGCCTGAGAAGAGCAGTTTGGGGGGGGGGGGGGTGCAGATAGCATTTTTGTGGGCCCAAAACCAAAGGTCCACGTTGACCTTCTAAGATCCCCTGCATTTTCTTTGACCATGTCTTTGGTTCTCCTTCATTGATGGCCCTTGGATCTTGCCATCTGGCCACTTGGCAGATTGGATGAGGAGGTCCCATGGTGGACCTTGGTCTTTGGTGTGCGCTGGATTACCTGAAAGAAAATAATATGAAGAATGGGGGGACCTGGGATTCGAACCCAGGCCCCAAGACACTTCCCACATGCACCAATGCCAACTGCGCAGCGCATTCAGTTTGTACATAAAATAAAAAATAATGATAATATACAAAAAAAGAGTTAGTGGAGAATAATAAAAACGCGCGCCAAAAGTTTGAATGGACCAACAGGAGGGTGCCAACTAGTCATCTTCTTCCTTTCTCCGTTGGTAAAAGTCCCAGACTTTTACCTACGGACGTTTGTCCGTCACTAAAAACTAGCTCGTTCCAAAATCCTCCATGAGCAATATAAATGGCATCTAATGCCATGGATCGAACCGTCATGTCATACTGAACATCATGGTACCCTTCATGAAGGCTAATTTTTCCTGCATACAGAAACCCTAAAACGGAACCAAAAAAGCCTAACAATGGCAATTCTTGATTCAGTCTATGAAAACGCAATTAAGTATTACAGAAAGCTTGCAAATGTTCTAAGGATCAAGAATATATGATTGTTTCGTGATATAAATAACAGAATGATGCAATTTATTTTCAGAAATATATCAATGTCGTGGATGACTTACAGCGAGTTTCAAGGCCTGAGAATGCTTGTTCTTGATTGGTTTCGCTTTCCTACACTCCCAGGAAGTGATTGGGATGGTCAGGAAGGCCTGTAATTGCTTGCAACTAGGATTTCGATTTAACACTTTTCTTGTTTTTTTTCAAGTTTTGGTTCTGATTCTTACGCCTCTTTCTAGCCTTATTTTGGGTCTGCAAATACTCATTATGTACTGAGGAATGAATTAGGGTTCAAAAACTGATCTTAATCTTCCTCCATCAATGTATTTGATTTGGATTTGATTCACTTTGAATATCTTTCTAAAATTAGGAAAATTCAATCTTTTTGTCCACACCAATGCTTTGCATGATTTCAAATGCTTGCCAACTGGATTTGAGACTTGAAACAAGTACAAAATCTTGAGTTTTCAATGCTTTAGATTTTTTCATGATTTGTTTTGTTTAAAATTGATTTAATTTAAATAAAAATCAAAATAAATAATAAAAACAAGATAATGACAATTGGAAAGGGCTAGGGCTCTTGTATCATGTTGCCAACTCAAAACAAGTGCAAAATATTGGGCCCATTTGGCAAAAATTGCATTTTTAGGCATAGTTGACTTTTGATAATTTTGCAAAAAAGGTCAACTTCACCAATGCATAACTTCCTCAATTTTGACTCTTTGAAGGTGTTCTTGGACTTTTTCGAAAGCTTGAGATGTCCTCTAAGCTACCCTTTTGGTATCATCTAAATTTGGTATTCCATGTTCATGTATGAAGCTTTGACAAAAAATGTGTTTTTGTTGACTTTTCAAAATGACCTATAATGTCAAAATTCATAACTTCTTGTGAGTGCATATTTTGAACTTGGGAGATGAAGATGGATTTTAGAGAATGGCATCCTCTTCAAAATTAGCTTTGGATATGTCATTTCTCATAAAGTATGAGAAAGTTATGCTTGGTCAAAGTTGAGTTTACTTTTCCTACAAAACCCTAATTTAGCAACTTTTGGTTCTTGATGAATTATGAGAAATCCTTGATGAATCATGATAAACCCTTGATCAAATGATGAAATATAATTCAAAATGATGATGTTGACCAAAAGTCTTGAAGTTTGACTGTATGTGGGCCACAATTGACTTTTTCCCTAGCACAATCAATTTTCAGACCTTTGAGCAATTGACTAAACAAACTTTGTTTGCAAGGCTTTGAAACTTGTCATGGATGATATTGATAACATATTAGGACAATGGTGAGAATCTGGGGTCCCTTGGACTCAAGTATCTTGATGCAACATGAAACCCTAGTTTGAGGTAGATTGCCTTAGGAGAGAGCTTGTCTGGTCAACCCTTGGACTTCCTTGAGCAACTTGAGGATCTTTCTTGAAATGTTTTGAGAAATATGGGAGGGCAAATTTTGGTGTACAACAACATTATTAAACATTTTTACAAGTTAATCTAATAAAGTGTGTTTTATTTTTGTTTTATAAATTTAAATCTCCCAAAGTCTTTGAAATCATTTCATACGCATTCCATTATCATGCACACCATTACAGGTACCATTACATGATTTCTCATCTCCTTCGCTGTTTATTTCAGCACGAAATGTCTTCTGAAATACCTAACGATCAAGCCATCAAAGCTCTTCAGGCACATAATGCCCAATTACAAGAGATGTTCTTGAACTTGGCTAAAGGGCAAGAAGATTTGAAGATTCTCATCCTGAAGGAGAAGAAGAAGAAGAAGAAGAAGGTGGTTCTTCTGAATATGGGTCACAGGTTTGAGAATAGGTTGTGACCGGAAGCTGATATGTCTCATTCATCCAAAGGAGGAGAGAATCAAGAGGAAGAAAAGGGTCCTAGTCCCGTGGTCTCTGATAATGATACTGATTTTGATGATGAACAGTATCCTCCTGCTGAGGATAGATACAAACAACTTGAGGACCGTCTAAGTGCTATGGAGATTATGCAGGTTCCTGGTTTGGACTTCGGAGATTTGGGACTAGCATCTGGGGTGGTGATCCCTCACAAGTTTAAAGCTCTGGTTTTTGCTAAGTACGATGGAGCATCCTGTCCAAAGCTCCACCTCCGCTCGTACGTCAGAAAGATCCAACCTTACACTGCTGATAGGAACCTGTGGGTACATTTCTTTCAAGATAGTCTGTCAGGGACTCAGCTTGAATGTTTTTATCAATTGGAAGGAACTAACGTCTAAAACTAGGAGGACCTTGCTGCTGCTTTCTACAAGCAATACCAGTACAACACCGACCTTGCTCCCACTCGTACTCAGCTTCAGGGTATGTCCATGGGTGCAGGCGAAGGCTTTAAGGACTATGCTCAGAAGTGGAGAGATTTGGCTGGAAGAGTCCAACCGCCTTTGTCTGACAGGGAGTTGGCTGATATGTTTCTAGGGACGTTGTCTGGTCCATTTTTCAATCATTTGATCGATAGTTCGTCATCTGGGTTTACTGAATTGATCTTAACTGGGGAGAGAGTAGAAGCTGGTATCTGAAGTGGTAAGATACAGAAAGGTACTTCATCAAGTGCAGAAAAGAAGCCTTTCACCAGTAAGAAAGAAGCTAGTGCAGTCTACGGCTCGAGGAGCCAAAACCGACCTGAACACCGTCAAGCAGTGAATGCGGTAGTAATATCAAGACCCACCGTTGCCCCGCAACGCAACAATCCACAAAGAATGGAGAGGCCGCAGAGACAGTACACTCGGCTAAATATGACCTTGTCTCAAATTCTACCACAATTGTTGAAGACCAACCTGGTAACTATGAGGGAAGCCCCAAAGAATCCCAGCACCATATCTCCGCTGTATAACCCGAACGCCCATTGCGCCTATCACTCTGATAGCCCAGGCCATGATACAAACAACTGTTGGGCCTTGAAGAATAAGGTGCAAGATTTGATCGAAGCTAAAGAGATTGAGTTTGACGCTCTGGAGAAACCCAATGTCATAACTGCTCCTATGCCCAAACATGATCAGGGAGTGAATGCAATTGAGGATGATGAAGAAGAGTCATATATCGATAGTTGGATCTACCCGACTACCAACGGTGGCTTGAACAACTGGACGGCGAAGGACCTCGTGCCCATTTCTTTTATTACACAGTAATTGACTTTTGTTTTGAGATTTGTAACAGACAGTTTGAAACTCTACGGCCCGGTCCCTTGCCCGAGGCACAGTGGCTTTGTTTGTGAGGGCTTATTATTTGTCATTTTCATACATCATCAATAAAGCTCTGGACGTTTTCTTGCATTACAAATTTTGCGCTCCTTGTTTTCCTTTTTTATCTCGCACTTTATCAAAATAGCTATTGTCTTACACACACTCATATATCATAATGCAGATCCACATCCACTATGGATCCCATTGATAACGACTCTGCTACTGCCAGTTATGACTTTGAAAATTCGATCAAACAAGCCGAGGACGAAGGTGAGGATGATTGTGAGGTGCCTGGAGAGCTTGCTAGACTGTTACTACAGGAAGAGAGGGCCATACAGCCTCATGAAGAGCCAGTGGAATCTGTGAATTTGGGTACATAGGAAGACAAGAACGAGGCAGAAAGGATTATGGCAGAGTTACATGAAGGTACCTTCAGAACTCACTCCAGTGGACATACCATGGCGAAGAAAATCCTATGGGCTGGATATTATTGATCTACTATGGAAGCCAACTGTTATCAGCATTCTCGGACCTGTCATAAGTGCCAAGTATATATTGATAAGGTGCATGTACCTCCAGTTCCTCTGAATGTTTTGACAGATCCCTGGCCTTTCGCAATGTGGGGCATCGATATGATTGGCGAGATCAAACCTACAGCGTCCAACGGGCATCGTTTCATTCTGGTGGCTATTGATTATTTTACGAATTGGGTTGAAGCAGCTTCCTTCGCTACAATAACCAAGAACGTCATGGCGTGGTTCATCCGACACAATCTGATCTGTCAATATGGTGTACCAAAGAGGATCATCACGGACAATGGTACAATTCTCAACAATACAATGATTACGAGCTCTGTAAACAGTTTAAGATACAGCATCACAACTCTTCTCCTTACCGGCCGAAGATGAATGGGGCTGTTGAAGCCGCTAATAAGAACATCAAGAATATTGTGCAGAAGATGACGGTGACCTACAAAGACTGGCATGAGATGTTACCATTCGCTCTTCATGGGTACTGTACCTCAGCGCGAACGTCAACAGGGGCAACACCCTATTCCTTGGTGTATGGCATGGAGGCAGTCTTGCCCATTGAGGTCCAGATACCCTCTCTCCGGATTATGAAGGATGCAGGTTTTAGTGAGGACGATTGGATCCAAACCCGGTTTGATTAGCTAAACTTAATTTATGAAAAGAGACTTACTGCTATTTGTCATGGTCAGACGTATCAAAAACGGATGATCAAGGCATTTAATAAGAAAGTCAGACGACAGGAATATCAAGTCGGGGATCTGGTAATTAAACGCATCATATTACCACAAGGTGATCCCAGGGGCAAATGGACCCCTACGTACAAAGGGCCATTTGTGGTTAAGAACATTTTCTCGGGAGGAGCTATGATTCTAACCACCATGGATGGTGACGACCTTCCTCACCCCGTCAATGCAGACATAGTGAAAAAATACTACGCATAATCAAAGACCCGCTAGGTTGACTGGCCTTGGCAAAAATAAGGGATTCCCGATGAACCAAAAGGGTTCGGGTAAAAATAAGGGATGAAAATGAAAAAAATCTGTACACCCGGCAAGTCGAAAACCTGAAAAGGCGGCTTGGGAAAAAAAGGGTATCCCGGTGGACTGAAAACCCGAAAGGGCGGTCCTGGCAAAAATTAGGGATTAAAGCACAACACTCTGTCTCATTGGATCATCTTGCAACAAGACTTCGGTATCGACTATCAAGCTCGAATAGCGCCAATCAATCTGATCTACCTTCAACCAAGTAGCAAAGTGATGAGATGCTCAAAGATATAAAGGCAATAGCAGAGTTGGAACCTAGAGGGATTGTTCACATAGCTGTTTTTCTTTGTTTTTCACAAATTCTATAATTTCTATCTTTCAGCAGCGTTCTCTTACGAGGACGCTAGCCTCTTGTACAAAACGCTTATGACAGGCCAACTTCAAAAATCAATACAATTCATTTTCACAATAAATTTCAAAGTGGTTTTTCTTTTCCTGTTTTGTTTTGCAAGAACGTCCAATGATTCATTTTTGATATATGCATTTGAAAATAATCGTTGTTCATAAATATTTACATACAAAACAAAAGACGATTACTCGTAATTCCAGGAACATGGGCAAACAAGAAATGTCCGAGCCTTACAGTTGCTCTACCCACCAGGTACAAGGATAAACCCAGTTGGAGAATATGACTAAAGGTGCATACACTCCCCACAGAGCAATAGGTACCCAAATACAGTGGTGTTAATTCTCCCCAAGAAGAGTTCATCTTTCACCAACAATGGAAGACCATCCCCAGTGGAGTTTATTTCTTCCACAAGCAGAGAATTTATCCCTGACATAGTTCATTATTATCGGCAACGGTAGTTCATCCCCAGTCGAGGTTATTTCTCCAAATCAGCGGATCTTCTGAAAGAATATATCTTCCCCACAGAGTCATCCTCTCACCAGTTTATTCTCCAGCAGAATTATTCTCTCGCCAATGTATTCTCAAATCATCTTCGGTCGTTAATCTCCAACGAGAAAAAAAAATTCAACTCTTTATATTCTCCAGCAGCAGTCCGGGATTTATTTTCCCTAGTTAGAGAACATCATCAAAACATTACACCTCCATACATCATGGCATGCATATACGCATCATACAACATAATCTCATTTATTTTGAGAACATCATTGCTCGATACATGTCATGAATCATAGCATTACAGACGACTAACTCTTCACATTTCAGGAAAACAATCAAATTCTGACAAAGTTCAAGCTATGAAGCCCGGGTACGACGGAATAGTATCTTGATCTCCCCATAATATTGTGAAGCCCGGAGAACGACCGGATAACAGTGTCAGAATACCGCGAAGCCTGGATTACGACCAGATAGTGGCATCTTTTAAACAAGCTATGAAGCCCGGATTTGACCGGATAATAGTTTAATCCCCAACAAGTTATTGTGAAGCCTGGATTACAACCAGATAGCAATACAAAGGACACCATGAAGTCTGGATTCAACCAGATAGTGGTATATCATAAACAAGCCGTGAAGCCTGGAAATCGATTGGATAACAGCTCAGCAAGTTATTGTGAAGCTTGGATTACGACCAGATAGCAATACAAGACACCATGAAGCCTGGATTCGACCAGATAGTGGTATATCATAAACATAAGCCGTGAAGCCCGGAAATCGACCGGATAATAGCTCAACAAGTTATTGTGAAGCCTGGATTATGACCAGATAGTAATACAAGACGCCATGAAGCTTGGACTCGACCAAATAATGGTAGAAGACATTGTGATGCCTGTATTACGACCAAATAGCAGCCAAAAATACTACGAAGCCTGGATTACGACCAGATAGTGGTATATCTTTAATGCAAGTTATGTATCCCGGATTCGAACGGATAATATCTTGATCTCCCCGAACACCATGAAGCCTGGATTTGACCGGATAATGGTATAATACATCATGAAGCCTGGATTACGACCAGATAGAGGTCTAATACATCGTGAAGCCTAGATTATGACCAGATAGCGGTAAAGAACACTGAAGCCTGGGATTACGACCAGATAACAGTAAGGGACACTACGAAGCTTGGATTTCGACCAAATAGCAGTTTACCCGGCCAATTACTATGAAGCCCGGAGTCGAACGAATATTAGTAGGCCTTAAAATCAAATGGAAGCCCAGATGCGACTGGATAACCACTTGATTTCTTCTGAAGCCTGGATTTCCACCAGATAAGAAGTGAGGTATTATGAAGCCTGGATTCGACCAGATAGCAGTACAGGAGACCATGAAGCATGGATTCAACCAGATAATGGTATGAAACATCGTGAAGCTTGGATTACAATCAGAAAGCGGTACAAGACACTGCGAAGCTTGTATTTTGACAAAATAGCAGTTTACTTGGACAATTACTAAGAATCCCAGAGTCGATCAGATATTAGTGTGCCCTAAATTCAAGTTGAAGCCCGGATGCGACCGGATAACAATTGAATTCCTCCTGAAGCCTGGATTACGACCAGATAAGAATTGAGAAATTGCGAAGCCTAGATTACGACCAGATAGCAAGTTTAATCTCATCTCCCTAGTAATTCACTGTAAAGCCTGGATTACGACCAGATAGCAGTCGATCTTATCACTATGAAGCCTGGATCACGACCAGATAGTAGTTCATTTTCACCTCTTCGACCAAGAGATGATTCCCCAGTAGAATAACGGACGACTGAAGCTCCTAAAATTCAACTTTTCTCAAGACAGAGAAAACCATTCCCCAGCGGAATCCTCCTCAATAACAGGTGTGATACGGTGGGAGAACTGACTTGAGGTTTTGCGTTTGTGTTCGCAATTGTTCGGTTTAGTAAGAGTCGCCACCGACTTTTTATTTTATCCAAAGTAAAGGTCAAAAAGTACAGGAAAGACCTTTGAGATGTTTTCTTGGGTTCAGGGGATAGATTATGAAAATGGAAGGTGCTAGCACCCTTTTCATCCATGGTTTTCCATGGGCTCTTAGTTACTTGTTTTTAGATTACTTGCCTTTGCTTTTCAATTGTTTGAAATAGTGCTTTGTGTGTGGTTTTGAAAAAATGCTTTGAAAAAGAAGCCTTGTCTAGGCAACCTTTGTAATGATTCTTGTTCGAAGATATACAAAGGTGTGTGTCTTTTTGAAAAGATATTTCAATGTTTTGAAAGTTTTTGAAATTGTGTTGTGAGGTGTGTTTGAAAATGGAAAGGATGTTTTACAAGCTTTTGATCAAGTAACTAAGAGTTGTCTACCCTATTTTTCTCAAAGATCTTTCTTATGTTTTCAATCCTTTTGATAGTGTTATTTCACCATTGTATTTGGTGAATAACCTCGTGTTTAAACGGGACAGGCGCGGGTCATCGCATACAATCATTGAAAGCAACTTGTGAGACGCTCTAGCAATTTTGTAAGGGACGAGATCGTTTTATCAAAGGCAACATCGAGGGTCATCGAGGGACTACAATCTTTGTTTATCAGAAATCCTTGAAGTTTGAAACTTGCTAAACTTATCCTGCGACGGGTAAAATATTAGCTGAAACACAAAGTTATGTTGTATGATGCAATGTATGTGTTATATCAATGCTTATGATATATGAATGTAATGAATGCGCATGTAAGCTGATTAGCCGTCTTGCTGAGGAAGATAAATCCTGGATAGCTGGAGATAATAAAATCTTTGTCCGCTGTCGGGGAAAATAAATCCTTGACTGCTGCTGGGGATTGAAAATCCTTTGATCGTTGAAAATGAGAAGTCGTGGGACCACTGTTGAAGAGTATGCGTGTCTTCAAACTTTTTGACAACCTATACGGGGAGAAGTTATATTGCTGGGGAAAGTCAGGAGTTTGGCTTGTATGCCAATCTACTGGGGATTCCTGTTTTGAGGAGATCTTCACCGGGGAATATATGAAAACTCTGAGGAATTGAGAATTTGAGTCTTCATTCTGCTTGGGGAATTGGTGTTGAGGAGCCAAGAACGAGAATCTTCGATCTGCAGGGGATTTGAAATTCTGACAAATTCATGCTGAGAGTGAAGAAAGCTCCGGAGAATCAAGGATGAGAGTCTTGATTTTGTTGGGGAGTAAGAACTCTGTGGGGAATAGCCATACTGTTGTGGAGTGGCTATCCTGTTGGAGAGTAAAATTCAGGACTCTGGGAAAAGCTTATTCCTGTTTGGAAGAAGTTTAGGCTTAGGTTGTATGCCACTTTGAGAATGAGAATCTTCATTCTGTCGGGAATATCAGAAATTCAGGTGTTATACCACTTTGAGAATGAGAATCTTCATTCTGTTAAGGGTATCAGGAGCTTGGGAGTATACCAATCTACCGGGGAAGAAAAAATGAGAATCTTCATTCAGGCGTTTGGGTCAGGAGGTTGGGAGTATACCAATCTACTGGGGAAGCGAGAAATGAGAATATTCATTCAGGCGTTTGGGTCAGGAGGTTGGGAGTATACCAATCTACTGGGGAAGCAAGAAATGAGAATGTTCATTCAGGCGTTTGGGTCAGGAGGTTGGGAGTATACCAATCTCTTGAGGTTCCAAGGATGAGAATCTTCATTCTGTTAAGGGTATCAGGAGCTTGGGAGTATACCAATCTTCTGAGGTTTCAAGGATGAGAATCTTCATTTTGTTAAGGGTATCAGGAGCTTGGGAGTATACCAATCTCTTGAGGTTTCAAGGATGAGAATCTTCATTCTGTTAAGGGTATCAGGAGCTTGGGAGTATACCAATCTCTTGAGGTTTCAAGGAGGAGAATCTTCATTCTTGAGAGAAACAGAATTTTAGGAGCTTCATTTGTCCATTATTCTATTGGTGGGTTGTTTCTGTTGAGATTTAGGAATTCGTCCGTAATTCAACTAAAGTAAAAACTTTATCGCTTGAATTTGATTGTACCTTCCCTGAAAGGCAAAGGTTAGTGGCATATATCAAACAATGATGTTCTCAAAATAAATGAGATTGTGTCATATGACGGCCTGATGTACGGAAGTGTAATGTTTTTCAAGACGACCTTTCGCTGGGGAAAATAAATCCCAAGCTGGTGAAAGAGAAAGGAGTTGGATTCTTCATCAGAATAACTCGCTGAGAGATTTATCTGAAATATCAAAACCCGGAATAACTTCCACTGGCATAAGAATCAGGGAGATCTTAGTGTCGATCTGACTGAACCAGAGAGGGTCTTGGGTTAACTCTGATTCAACCGGATGATGGAGGAATCTCTGACGACTGTAACTTTCAACAGGTGATGAAGGAATCTTCGACAACCGTAACTTCCAACAGGTGATGAAGGAATCTTTGACGACTGTAACTCCAACAGGTGATGAAGGAATCTTCGACAACCGTAACTTCCAACAGGTGATGAAGGAATCTTTACCTGCCAATCAATCTGTGTATGTTATGGATGTTGTTGAAATGTAATTTTGTTTTGGAGAATAAATCCTTGACAAGTGTTGGGGAAATAAACCCATGACTGATGGTCCGCTAGAGAGGTGATAAACTTCTCGAGGATGCTTGAATTCCTTTTCAGAAGGACTTTGGAGAGATTCGTCACTGCCCCTAGTATCAAATGTTTGTGGCATTGCCAGGAAACTTGGACTGTACGTAACCCTTTGACGAGATTGACATTTTAAATGCTCCAAGTGATGGTGAGGGAGACTTGCCCCAGGTTAATCTGCAATTGAGAGATTTCTTGAAATCTTGACTGGACTGCCCCGGGTTTAATGGACTTTGAAAGATTTTTTGAAATCTTGACTGGACTGCCCCAGGTTTGCCATGTCAGGTCCCCTTTTGTTGATAGGAGATTTTTGCAACGGGAGTGTCATCCCACTTGAAGTGATTTTATTCATTGAGAGAGCTTTCGTTCATTCGAACATTCACTGTGTGAATTTCTTCGCTGTCAAACAAATAACCATGTGCAAACAACGATATTTAAATAATACAAAGTTCATGCTTGTCTTGAAATTTTGAAAAATGAGTTTTTTAGCAGAAAACTTTTTATAAGAGAAATTCAGCTCAAGATTTAGAGCAAAGCCTTACAGGAGTCGGGATACCTTTTGTAACAGTATGCTTTCGAACTAACCCATGCTTCAATTAGGACTTTTGAAGGGTTGTAACGTGGCTTGGTTCACGGTTTAAGAAACAAAGGATAAAGGCCCAAAGTATATTTGTACCCACCCGCTCTTCATGATGTTCTTCAATCCAAAACTCAGTTAATTGTGCGTCGAACTCTATTCGAGTTTGGGACGACGTTTTGGTGATGGTCCACACAAGTTGAATTTTGTGGGAAGGCAGTCATTTTGCAACATTTTTAGTGTTGTTAAGGATTTGCAATGACCTTTTTCCTTTTATTAATTATCCCTAACTTTTGCCTGACTGTTCCTGTTTTCGAGATTACAGTCAGCGGGATGCCCAAACATTCTTAAGCCTCCTTTGTAGGTTTTGGCTTAATGGGCTTTTCTCTTTTGAGAGATAATGACTGCCTATGAGATAAGGAACCATCACTGTCTTTTGGTTCCAAAGGAATTTTTTTGATGTAATTCGTTGTATTACGAACTGAGAGTTTGCGACTTCAATGCGCATCTTTTGAATTAACTGAGAGACTACCCTGCCCCAAGTTTGATTAAAGGTTTCAATTTGTGTTTAAAATAGAAAACTTATACTTCTTTGGCTTGAAGGGGTTGAATAGGGATTATCTTCCTTATAACTCCAATGTTTAGGATTTGAAAGAAACGCCTGTACATCATCAGCAAGATCTGTTCAAAAGCATACCGTATGAGATTATAGCATCATTTTCGTCATCCTCCCTCTAAAGACTTGTAACTTTTATCAAGAGTTAAATATCATAAAGAAAGTAGGAAGCATAATTCAAGAATAGTGAAAACGAATGGATGAATTCAAGACAAACATATGCAATGCATTAATGAAACAGAGTTTGACATCAACAGATAATTGTTTGAATAACAAAAGAAATTACAACTTGAAAATTCAAATGAAACAAAAGTCTCTTAGTTCGAACTTGTCATTTCAGGTGGACAACCCTCAGCGGAAGATTTTCATCTCGCCATTCGGCATGAATTTCAGCACTCCTCTGTCAATCAAATCTTGGATTTTGTTTTTCAAAGCCCAACATTCGTCGGTGTCATGTCCAGGACTATATGAGTGGTATACACAAAACGCGTCGGGGTGATATCCAAGAGCAGAGGTATTGGGATTCCGAAGAGGATCCTTTAAAGCAATCAGATTGACCTCCAACAAGCGTTTCAGTATTAGAGATGATGGTATGTCAGTCTTAGTGAAATGTCTTCCAGATGTATTTTGCTTATGCCGATTACCCCGTTGACACTGGTGGGGTTGTTGCTGGGCTTGTGACCCTGAAGTAAGTTGAGGATCCTTTCCCTTGTCTTCTTGTCTCAAAGGAGGTTGAATGATGACTTGATCTTCAACCCTAGTTGTTTGCCACACTTGGTTATCTTGAAGCAGTTTGTTGACGAGGACCCTGAGCTCCTCTTGTCTTTGAGCCAGGTCTTGAATGAGAGCCATCTGGCCCACCAGTTGTCCCATCATCTGGATCTTCATTGTTGCCAACTCAATCTGTAGCCCTTCCAACTGATCATTCCTGACACCGTCCTGGATTCCCTAGGACCATGCCTCTTGTGAGGAGAGCTTTCACTTCTTCTTGCCCCTGGGACAGGTTCAAGAACATTTCTTGAAGTTGAGCGTTTTGATCCTGGTTATCTTCGACAGTCCTCTCTAGAGCCATCTCTACTGAAATAAACATTAGGAGAATAAGGAAACCTGAAAAGGAAAACCTGTTATGATACAATGCATGATATGTGGATGTATGTTTTCAAGGATCTCGCGAGGTAAACACAAAATAATGTTAGAGGTTAAACTTTGATCAACATTTTTGACTGGAGAACTTTGTATCGGTGGATGTCTTTCCACGAGAATCAAGCTCACCATGTCGAGTGGGTCATAGCCCTCGATTCAAGTTGTTGTACTTGATCTTTGACGGCGTCTGGTTC
Source organism: Vicia faba (assembly GCA_948472305.1). NCBI lineage: Eukaryota > Viridiplantae > Streptophyta > Magnoliopsida > Fabales > Fabaceae > Vicia > Vicia faba. The sequence goes on along the minus strand of OX451741.1, from coordinate 318,403,746 downwards.
AACATGATCCTGCATCAAAGACCCTCGAGATCCTTGAAATGGTTATTGAAAATGCTATGATATGATGTTATGATGTTATGTACAGGCATGCAAAAGTAAGCAAGTGTATATACAGGTAATCATATTCACACAAAGCAGACAAGTCCTTAGGTTTAGGTTTGCATGGGGTTTGTAGGTAAGTACCCTCTTGAAGTTAGTTGGCTCAACCTGTTCTATAAATAGTAACCGGGTTCTAAGGAGCTTAATATCACAGAATCATTTTCTGTGTTCATTGTTTCGGTTTAGCCACTTAACTGGCGACCAAAATATTCCAAGAAAACAATCCTCAATGAGTGTAGTATCGAGTATCTACCAACTTCGGACTGCACCAAAGCCGGTCATCTCACTACTCCTAATAAGGCCAAGATGGTCAAGTAAGGTTCTAAGAGTTCGTTAGTGCTTCATGACATCACTCAACGGCCCCGTATTCTCTTTGATTGACTCAAAGGCTACTGGTACCCACAAATATGTCGCACTAACGTAGCCACTGCTTCAGCCATGTCGGTATACCCCGCACAGTTCCCTCACAGTTTATTGCTACTTACCTAAAAGGTGCCCCCAAATTCGGGTGTAGGATTTAAAACAAACCCAAACAAGGAACCAAAAAGTAAAGCAATCAAAGCAATCAAAGCAATCAAGGTAAGCATGTAAAGGTGATCTAAACCCTAAGGTAACCCCACTCTTGTTAAGTCCCCAGCAGAGTCGCCAGTTCTGTGATACGGTGGGAGAACTGACTTGAGGTTTTACGTTTGTGTTTGCAATTGTTCGGTTTAGCAAGAGTCGCCACCGACTTTTTATTTTATCCAAAGGAAAGGTCAAAAAGCACATGAAAGACCTTTGATATGTTTTCTTGGGTTCGGGGGGTAGATTATGAAAAGGGAAGGTGCTAACACCCTTTTCATCCATGGTTTTCCGTGGGCTCTTAGTTACTTGTTTTTAGATTACTTGCCTTTGCTTTTCAATTGTTTGAAATAGTGCTTTGTGTGTGGTTTTGAAAAAATGCTTTGAAATAGAAGCCTTGTCTAGGCAACCTTTGTAATGATTCTTGTTCGAAGATATACAAAGGTGTGTGTCTTTTTGAAAAGATATTTCAATGTTTTGAAAGTTTTTTAAATTGTGTTGTAAGGTGTGTTTGAAAATGGCAAGGATGTTTTGCAAGCTTTTAATCAAGTAACTAAGAGTTGTCTACCCTATTTTTATCAAAGATCTTTCTTATGTTTTCAATCCTTTTGACAGTGTTATTTCACCATTGTATTTGGTGAATAACCTTGTGTTTAAATGGGACAGGCGCGGGTCATCGCATACAATCATTGAAAGCAACTTGTGAGACGCTCTAGCAATTTTGTAAGGGACGAGATCGTTTTATTGAAGACAACATCGAGGGACTACGATCTTTGTTTATCGAAGGGGCATTTGCTAGAGTGTCTCATACTCGAGGGACATGATTGCATTTTTCGAGGCAACAAGCGAGCTTACCCTAGAGGTGCAAGTGTGAATTTGTGTATTGATTTTCATGCATTTTATTCTTGTATTAGGTTATCTAGCGATTGATTTTGAATCTTGCCATACAAACACTAATTACTATACAACATATTAAAAGCAATAAATTGCGGGAATTTAAAGTCTAAGTTATTACAAAAGAGTATCCGGGGATGGGGTACAATTATTTATAAACGGGGATGAGTCTCATAAGAATAATAATGTCCAAATATGTGTTACAACCAAATCGAGCTGTCGCAATTCAATGTAAAAAATTATAACAAATTATAAAATAAGGAAAATCAAAGAACTATGAGATGCATGTATTTATTTACAAATGAAAAAATAAAATTTTTAACCTAATAAAGATTAAGTATTATTATTAATTGGTTTTATATGTAAATAAAAGGCTTTTTTTTAAAAAGAAAAATTTAATTAAATAGAACTTCTATTATTCTTTGTATTTTATTAAATGTAACAAAAATTAAAGAGAACTATATTAAGAAAAATTAAACAAAATTTTAATATATTTTTAGTTTTTATTTTTTTAACCAAAAGAAAAAAAAGGAATCAAATTATTAAAAATGAAAATAAAATGATAAAAAAGTATTAGTTTAATAAAATGGAATTAAGAAGAAAGATGATGGGCCTTTGGATTTATGTGCTTTTGCCCATAAATGAAGGAGGACAAATGGCAAGTCAGAATGAGCAAAGGGGGGGGGGTATGCGTTTAGCAAGAAAATTGTGGGCTTATGGTTTTGTTTGGGGCGAAGGCCCAAACGAAAACTTGTACAATGTTTTTAGGGTTTTCTCATTTTGGCAGATTTAGGGTTTGCAAGCTTTGTCCACAGCGGCGCCGTTCCTCTCACTCTCTTCTTCTTCGTTTCATGTCTCTCGTTCAATAAGCATTGATTCTCCTTCCATGGTCCCTAGCCACCGGAGCGCCTCCCTCTCTCGCTCTCTTCCTCCTCACAGTAGCCCACGGTTGTGGTTTGAACGGTATGAATTGTTATCTTTATCTTTTAGGGTTTCACAGTTATGTTCATTAGTTTGAGTCTTGCATGCATGTTTTAATCTATGGCTTTTGATGTTTGATGTGCAGTAAAAAAAGGTTGAGAACAACTTACCTTGGGGAATATTGAGAGGAAAAGGGAGGGAGCGAAGAGGGATCAGTGGCGCTTTTGGTGGCCGGAGCGGAGAATGGAGATGATGGTAGCGCTTTGGCTTCTGGTATTTTTTTTGTTGTTCTTTTGATTATGTTGTTTGATGATGATGTGATTCTGAAAACTCTATTGTTGGCTCTGAAAACCCTTTGTGGGTTGCTTCTGATCTTCTCTTCCTCTTCTCTTGGCTACTGATGTTTTGATGATGAATGATTCTGAAAAAAAAACTTATGTTGTTTGCTTTTTTCGTTGTTGATGATGAATATACTTCTGAAACTATGCTTGTTGATGCTTCTGAATGCTCTTCCTCTCCCTTGGTATGTTAATGATGTTTTGATGATGAATGATTCTGAAAAAAAGCTAGCTTTGTTTTGCTTTGAGTTTGTTGCTTTGTTTCTGTTGATGATGATAAAAAGGAAATCTGAAACTTGTTATGGGCTTCTGAATCTCTTCCTTTCTTGGTTTTGGTATTGATGATGAAAGTATCTCTGAGATTGTTTTGAAACTTTTGTTGTTTTTTGAAGATGATGAAATGTTCTGGAAGCTGTTTTGTTTTGCTTTTGAAATGTTCTTCTTCTCTTCTTGGCTCTGATGGATTGATAATCTCTGAAACTGTTATTGTTTGTGGTTAGTGATGAAGAAAAAAAATCTGAAACTGCCTTTTGTTGGTTTGAACTTGTTGGTGATAGTTTTGGTTTAACAGTTTGGTTTGCAGTTGGAACTGCAGTTGGAACTGCATGTTTTCAGTTTGTTGTTTGATTTGTAGTTGGGAAGGCTGTGGTTTTAACAAGGCTTGTGGTAAGTTGCAGTTCTGCAAGCAAATTTGTGGTTTTGAGATGCAGTTTTGGTGAGTTGCAGTTTATGCAGGTTTAAAATGCAGGCTGGTTGACTTGAGCAAGCAGGTTTGGCCTTTGGAACTGTAATTTGTAGTTTTGCAGGTTTTATGCTAGCAGGATTACATGCTTGTAAGTTTTGTGCAGGTTTGTTGTTTTTGCAAGCAGGTTTGCAAGCTTGCTGTTGTTATACAGGTTGCTTGAGCTTGCAAGTTTTTAACTTGCAGTTTTGGTAAGTTGCAGTTTTGCAGGTTTTGAGCTTTGATAGCAGTTTATGCAGATTTTGCTCAATGTTTTTCTCCCTCTCCCTGGACTGTTATATCTCTTTTTGTTATATTTTCTGCCTTTTACAGCCTGCCTTAGCCAAAACTGCAAACCTCTTCACTAGGTCTTCTCTTTCTCTCTCTCTTCTCATAAGTATTTTTGCTTATTATTTTAATTCTGAAAAGTTTGTCTAGGCTGGAAAGTGATGATGGCTAGGACAAGCTCTTGCTTGTAATTTGGTTTATCTCTCTACATTGTGTACTTTCTGTACTTGTTTGCCTTGACAGTTTGCATACTTTCTGCATTGTACTTTGCCTTGACAGTTTTGTAACTCAGTTTGACATGCTTGGTTACTGCAGTTTGAAATTCAGTTTGGTTAATGCGTTGTAGTTAGCTTGCCATGCTTGCTCATGTTTGCCTTGCTGACTTGTTTGACTACTGCAGTTTGGTTTAGTTTGCAGTACACTTTGCTTTGCTGACTTGTTTATGTTTTTGTATTTGAACCAAATGTATGCTTATATTTTATATCTTTTATTTTTCTCTCTGAGAAGAGCGATCTTCTTGTGATTTACAGAGAGGAAAATAAAATATGATGAACATAGCATTCTGATTCCAGCCGACAAACTTTAATGATGATTTCTTTCTTTTTCTATTTGAAAGTCTTTTTAAATTAACTGTGCTGATTTCTTTTCTTTCTTATTTTTCAGGTGAATGCATCTTGGGAAATAGAAGAAGCAGAGGAAGCAAATAAAATTCTTTGAGCATGGGAGCATTGGAGCTTAGGAGATTGGGCTTAGAAATAGATAGATTTTTCATTTGTTGTAAACAATCATTATTGTAAATACTATAAGTTGTAAGCTTACAATATTCAAATAAATTTTGTAACAACATTTGAAATGAATAAACAGTCTTGATCCAAAAGAACATTCTACTGTTAAATATCTTCCAATCTTTCCTTGCATGTTTATTTATTTATTTAAGACTCTCAAATAAAAATAATTAGAACTGTATCCCAATAATTCTAATCCAGGTAAAATAAATAATCAACAAACTTTGCAGTCTCGCAACCTTGCATCAATCACAATATGCATGGTATTCCAATTATCATATGCATTGTACAGTTAAACAAACAAGCATTCCATTAAACGGTAAACCTTTCACTCCAATAATCAAGCAGATGCCTTAATGTTCCAAACTAAAGTCTCAGCTCTTATCCCAGATAATCAGGCTTTGAGAACAATCAGTAATTTTGAACAAGCGTGAAAACAATGTAACAGTTAACTGAATTTCTGAGGATTCAGTTTCTTCTGAGAAATACGAGCGAAAACCCTAATTCTGGATTTGTTGCCAAAGAAAGGTCTGCTTGATCAATTCCTGAGCCAATCTTCAAAAAATCAGAGAAAACCCTAATTCTGGATTAATTGATAAAGGAAAGTCTGTTTGACCGATTCTTGAGCCAATCTTAAAAACCAGAGAGAAACCCTAGGGTTGTGATTTTCTTGTGAAAAAGGGAGGGCAAATTTTGGGGTACAACAACAGGTATACAAGCTCTCTCTAAGGAATCTCTTATGCGATCGACACTTCTTCTGATGGCATCTTTAAGCCCATCTTCCGTCATCAATCTCCAAATGGCATCTATAATCCCATTCCCGACATCACAAGACAAGTACCACTTCATGCGAGTGCAAATTTCTGGGCACTCTAGTGTTCAATCATCTTCAACCTTCGGATCCCGAAAGGTAAGCAAGCCAATCTACATCCTCAGGTTTAAGAAGATTGAACAGGGGCAGCTGTTGTACCCCAAAATTTGCCCTCCCATATTTCTCAAAACATTTCAAGTGAGGTCTTCAAATTGCTCAAGGAAGTCCAAGGGTTGACCAGATATACTCTCTCCTAAGGCAGTCTACCTCAAATTAGGGTTTCATGTTGCATCAGGATACTTGAGTCCAAGGGATACCAAATTCTCACCATTTTCCTAATATGTTCTCAAGATCATCCATGTCAAGTTTCAAGCCTTGCAGAGGAAATTTGGAATTTTTTTTATTAATAACCAAGTATTAAAATAATATTTCGCAAATAACCGGGTTTCGGAAAAAATTACGCAAATAACCATGTTTGAGATGGCTCCACAAAGGAGGAGCCATCTCAATTGGCGCATGCTCCTCTTTTTTTAAGGGAGGCGCCATCTCACTTGGCCCCTAAGTGCTTAGGGCAAGCCCTAAGCCAAGTGAGATGGCGCCTATGTACAAAATTAGGGCAAAAATTTTTTTTTTTTATTTTCTTTCCTGCGCGTTGCCTATTAGACAGAGATCAACAAAATGGATTTTTTATTTAAAAAAAAATAATTACATTCAACTGTTTTACATTTAAAGAACAGTATAAAAATGGATACAAAAAATACTGGGAAAAAAAAAGATACATCAGTGATCCCTAGGAACCCGGTAATGACCCCCAGTTCCGCATCCCCGTCCTCGCCTTTCTCTTGCTGGGTGTCGTCTCGTTTCCTGCTGCGGCAAGGTCGATGGCTCAGCAAAGTCAATGCGATCCGAATCCATAAAATAAGTAAGATCTCCATATCTCGAAGATCCGCTCTGGTACAGTCGGTTACCCATACCCTCGAAGTTTGGTCGTGTTGGCGGTGGGTGGGGTTCCATGGTTGGTCGGTAGCATTGGTCGTCTGAGTATGGGGGGTAGAAAGGAAATGGATCTTGGGGTGTTTGGTATTGTGGATGTTGGGTTGTTTGGTGATATGGTGGTTGATGGTAGGTTTGGTCGGCTTGGTCATAATCTTCTGACATTCCCATATCAGGGCTAAGGCTGGATGTTGAGGGCGCCATATTGGGATATGTGGAAGACTGAAATTGTGTCTGGGGTATGTGGGTTTGCTGGTATTGGGGTTGGTATTGTGGTTGGGTTTGAGGCATATCCGGGTATTGGTAGTTTGGCGGTGATTGTGGTTGGTAGTACGACATTTGATTGTAGTTGTGTTGTGGTGGGGAATGTGGTTGTGTGTTTGTTGGTCTGTTTCTTCTTGGGGGTTGGTTTGAGGTTGATGGATTTTGGGTTTGTTGATGGGGAATCGAGGGTTGTGCCCATTGTGTGCGTGGGTCAACCAAGTACCTCGGATGAGACACGTGCATATCTGGGTTACTAACCGACCTGTACCACGACATATATTGATAAGTGTGTCGCATGTTACCTTGAGTAAGGAAAACCGGGGATTGCAAGATGTAGCGGTGACGCCTTTGCCACATTTTACACCATTCTGGAGCAAAGTCTTTCCAGTTGGTAAGACCCCACTGGGCGTCGACCCTTTTTAGATGCCATGGGGACAAATCTGTTGGATCACTTGGTATCTCTTGGATCATTCCGAACTGCATCTTCACACGGTCGCTGTGGTGCATCTCCACAATGTTGAACCGAATGAGTGCAGTCTTTGCAGTCCAAGTTGCTGCATCCTCTGGATTTGGAGAATGGCCCAAACCCAAATATGGTCTCCAGACGAACTGCGATAAAATTTAAATCAGGTAAGCGCAAAAGTAATGTATAAATAATTAAAATGAACAAAAGTTAAAAGCTACGACGTACGTCATTTGGGCCTAAGTGATCCAACAGATTCTGGTAGAGTGCGACATTGAATCTGGGATTCTTGCCATAATCCATACCCCTCACGCAGTACCTAAAGAAAATGAGAAACATGTTATTTTTAGCATATATTTTGGAAAGAGCAGAATAGTTATAAAGGCTATAACTTAATGACTTACTTTGTTGCGTACGGGAAACCAAAAGTGTTGTTGTTGATGGGGTTTAAGGACTCCATCCTCCACCAACCCCAGGCTTGTAGTAAAAATGCGCACCCATAAAATGTACATTTTTCCTTGACTGCGTTTTTGCACAAGGAACTGTACAGGTGGGCTAATACTGCAGAACCCCAACTATATTTTCTAGTTTTATCAAAATTTGTTAGTAAATGTAAGTACATGAAATTTACACTATTTCCCGTACTTTCGGGAAATAAAAATGTACCAAAAAGTATCATAATATACGTTCTGGCTTTTACTACTCGGTCATTCTCTGAGGAATTTTCATTTAATTCCATACTTGCATAATGCCGTTTCAGGTCAGTGAGTAGTATTCCCTGCCCTCTTGCTCCACCACCTTCTACCATGTCCCTACCCAACAGTTCTTCACACTGTGAGTTGGGTTGTTGAACCGACCCGTTCACCACCTTACCGTCGATAGGGAGGCCCAGTAGCATGTACACATCTTCGAGAGTGATGGTACATTCACCTATTGGTAGGTGAAATGTATGGGTCTTCGGTCTCCACCTCTCCAACATTGCAAGAATGAATTTTGAGTCAATGGTGCAGTTGGAGATCTTTATCACGTGTCCAAAACCTGCATATTCCAGATAAGGGACGATAAATGGGTCGGGCGCCAGGTATTTGTGCGAACGGATTCTGAATCTTTGTGTATCCTGAGATCATAATTAAACAAGAGTAAGATTATTTAAGATGAACAACACGTTATTTGAAGTATGAAAAATGTATAACCAAAGAAGAGACTTACAAATGCAGCAATGTTTTCCCTTGTGCCTCTGTGAGTATCTCCCATTGTTAGAAGAGCCATTGTTCAGAATGCTTGGGAGAATGAAAGACTTAGGAAGAAATAGAGAGTATGATAGACTTAAGAAATATTTCGTAGCAGAGAGTGAGAGTTGTGTGGGTGTGAGAGATGTTTCATAAGGTATGTATTTATAGGCAAGGTGGCTGCATAAGCCCATGCATGTATCACGATTGGACAGTAAGGGAGGCGCCATCTCACTTGGCGAAAGAGTACAAAAATGAATGGTGTCGCCACCCCATTTGGCGAATAAGAGGTTTCACTTTTTACAGCATTGGCTCAGGCTACGTGACAGCCTTTGGGATTCCTTTCTTTGTTGCATGCAAGGCCATTGAAGTTGATTGGTGGAGTCTTACACAAAACATTTATGTGTGCAGAATAGGGCTAGGCTAGGTGGCAGGCTAGGTGGATGCATAAGCCCATGCATGTATCACGATTGGACAGTAAGGGAGGCGCCATCTCACTTGGCGAAAGAGTACAAAAATGAATGGTGTCGCCACCCCATTTGGCGAATAAGAGGTGTCACTTTTTACAGCATTGGCTCAGGCTACGTGACAGCCTTTGGGATTCCTTTCTTTGTTGCATGCAAGGCCATTGGAGTTGATTGGTGGAGTCTTACACAAAACATTTATGTGTGCAGAATAGGGCCAGGCTAGGTGGCAGGCTAGGTGGCTGCATAAGCCCATGCATGTATCACGATTGGACAGTAAGGGAGGCGCCATCTCACTTGGCGAAAGAGTACAAAAATTAATGGTGTCGCCACCCCATTTGGCGAATAAGAGGTGTCACTTTTTACAGCATTGGCTCAGGCTACGTGACAGCCTTTGGGATTCCTTTCTTTGTTGCATGCAAGGCCATTGGAGTTGATGGGTGGCAGGCTAGGTGGCTGCATAAGCCCATGCATGTAATATTATTGGCAACCTTGGGGGGTTGCATCACTTACTTAATTGAAATTTTTTGCCTTACGTTGAACATAACATTCATTCACATAAACTGTAAAATTTTCCAACCTTCGAATCAGTCATCTAACCTTCAAACATTCCAGCATTCATACCTTCATACAATCAATAAACCTAAAACATTCCAACCTTCATACCTTAAAACAATTCTACACAATGGCCTCTTCACCACAATTTGTTGTCAAAGCACATTTCAACGGTGAGACATACATGTGTCCCACAGTTGGGTTTTTGTTTAGAAACACCGACAATGTTCGATTTCTCTTAAATGGGAAAGCAAATTTCTCGTACTTTAAGAAAAGATTGGAGGCCAAACTTGAACGAGGCCCGGTATCCCAGATATTTTATCAGAGGCCAGTCTTTTTTGGAAACAACCAAGTTATTTTTTATAAGGTTGAAATTCAAGATGACGAGGATTTCCAGAACATGATTTCCAGCCATGTCTATTCTGGAAACGACTCTATTGAGTTGTACATTTTGTTTCAAGAGCCTCCGGTGACACAGGAGGTAGAGCCTCCGGTGACACAGGAGGTTGATCCTTTGGAGAATGAGCAAGATGAGGTGCATGCAGTTGATGATGAAGAAGAAGATAATGAGTTAGAGTTTGATGAAATGGTGAACGACGATTCTGACGATGATGGCATCCCAAGTATTCCTACCGACAAAATCTACACACCACCTACGCACATGACAAACTTCAACATGGGCGGAGATGAACCTTCTACGGACTTGTTTTTCCAACCGTATATGCAGTCGGATGAAAATTTAAAAGAGAAGGACAAGTTTCGTAATAGAGAGGAATGCATAAGGGCCATCAAAAAATTTCACATGCTCAACTCGGTTGATTATAAGGTGGATCGTGTAAACCCGGAAAGGTACAAGATCAAGTGTGTCCACCCTGACTGTATGTTCAAGCTGACCGCTTCATACAGACTAAGGGGTGACTGCTGGGTCATAGGTTCCATGACTACCCATACTTGTGTAAGTTCCACTCAATCACAAGACCACCGAAAACTCAACCATGATCTAATCTGTCAAGAAATCCTACCCCTGGTCAGCAACGACCCTTCTTTGAAGGTGAAAACAATCATCTCCCACATCACCACGATTTTTAACTACACTCCGTCTTACCGTAAGGCGTGGTTAGCAAAGACTAAGGCGATTGAAAGGGTGTACGGAAACTGGGAGGAGTCATACCGAGAACTTCCCCGCTACCTAAATGCACTCAAGACATATTCTCCAGGTAGTGTTTATGTTCTGGAAACATTGCCAGCGTACGCCCAAGATGGTAGTCTACTACATGGCAACGGAATATTCAGTCGCGTCTTTTGGGCATTTCAACCATGCATCACAGGGTTTGCATCATGCAAACCAATTCTACAAATAGACGGGACTTGGTTGTATGGGAAGTACAAAGGCACGCTTTTGATGGCAGTTGCACAAGATGGCAACAATAACATTTTCCCCGTTGCGTTTGCCCTTGTCGAGGGGGAGACCGGTGGTGCTTGGAGATTTTTCCTGAAAAATATTCGTACACACGTGGCTCCTCAACCAGATCTCTGTTTGATCTCGGACAGACATGCCTCCATTGAAAGTGCCTATAATAATCCGGCAAATGGTTGGCATGACCCTCCTTCTACGCATGTCTATTGCGTCATGCATATCGTCCAGAATTTCTCGAGGGAGGTCAAGGACAAAACATTGAGGAAAGCGGTGATGAATGCGGGATACGCACTGACACAGCCCACATTCAAATATTACCGCAACGAGATCCGTTTGTCTAACCCAGAAGCCGGTACGTGGATCGATAATATACCGATCGAAAAGTGGACTAGGTCATACGACAATGGCCAAAGATGGGGGCATATGACAACAAATCTTATTGAATCAATGAATGGGGTATTCAAGGGCATACGAAACCTCCCCATCACTGCCTTGGTGAAATCCACGTATTTTAGGATGGCTGCGTTATTTTCCAAAAGAGGTGAAATGTGGTATGCGGTCTTGCAATCAGGACAACTATGGAGTGAAAGCTGTATGAAATACATTAAGGCTGAAAGTGCTAAAGCCAACACTCACATGGTTACACGGTTTGACCGCCATAGCCACAACTTCATTGTGAAAGAGACAATTGACCACAATGAAGGCCTGGCAAGACAAGAATACATGGTCATTTTACCTTCTCAATGGTGCGATTGTGGCAGGTTTCAAGCTTTTCGTATGCCTTGCTCTCATGTCATTGCCGCTTGTGCTTATACCCATCAAGACGCGCTTCAACTGCTCTCAAACGTTTATAAATCTGAAACGTTGCTCAGTGTTTACAACAACAACTTTCCTTTGGTGGCAAAACCGGACTATTGGCCTGAATACAACGGTGATATAGTTTGGCACAATGACCAAATGCGAAGGAACAAGAAGGGTCGTCCCAAAAGCAGGCGCATAACAACAGAAATGGACGATCTTGACAGGTTGGAAAGAAAGTGTGGTTTATGCCGTCAGGTCGGACACAATCGCAAAAACTGTCCGAATCGGGCGTCTGGCTCGACCACATAAATTTTGTAATACAATAAATCTTTTCAATATTTGTGTTGTAAACATTATGCGTTTTCCGTTAATAAAACTGTTCACACAATTTAAGAAATTCAATATAGGAAATTACATTAGGGTTTTCGCGTACAACAATGATTAACGATATTCAATCTAGGAAATTACAACTGTTAACACAATTTCATCTGACCCATGCATCATCAGCATTACATCACTGTCTATTTTGACTTCCTCCAACCACACATTAGGTCTTCCTGTCGCATGCGAGGTTGTTGTTCATTTTCGCTGGATCCTTCGAATTTTTCCCCCCTCGGCGATGTCTCCATCTAGCCACCGCATCAACTCCCGCTTCAGACGCTCCATGGAGTGAATGTGCCAGAATTTCATTTTCATCGCAGGTTTCGTGGCGGAGAATATAACGTAACCATCTCTGCTAAAAATCATAGGAGACGTCATTACGTAAATAAGGGAGTGCAAAATAAAAATACAGTGCGAGAAAGTGTGAGAAATTTCAAAGAAACAGACGAATTATTTATAAAACAGCAAAAAACCCTAGTTTTGCCCTAGGCGCCAAGTGAGATGGCGCCTCCTCTCATTTTTAAGGAGCATGCGCCATCTCACTTGGCTAAAAGACAAGGGAGGCGCCAAGTGAGATGGCGCCTAGGGCAAAACCCTAGGTGCATGCGCCAATTGAGATGGCTCCTCCTTTGTGGAGCCATCTGAAACATGGTTATTTGCGTAATTTTTTCCGAAACCTGGTTATTTGCGAAATATTAATTTAATACATGGTTATTAATAAAAAAAATTCGGAAATTTGCTCAGTCAATTGTTCAAAGGCCTGAAAATCGACTGTGCTAAGGCAAAAGTAAACTGTGTCCTAAATACAATCAAACTTCAATATTTTTGGTCAACATTCTCATTTTGGTGTATTATTCATCATTTGATCAAGGGTTGATCATGATTCATGAAGGATTGCTCACAATTCATCAAAATCCAAAAGTTGCTAAATTAGGGTTTTGTAGGAAAAGTCAACTCAACTTTGACCAAGCATAACTTTCTCATACTTTATGATAAATATCCCATACAAAGCTCATTTTGAAGAGGATGCAATTACCTACAATTCATCTTCAGCTCCCAAGTTCAAAATATGCACTCACAAGAAGTTATGAATTTGGACATTATAGGTCATTTTGAAAAGTCAACAAAAACATATTTTTTGTCAAAGCTTCATACATGAGCATGGAAGATTTAATTGAGATGCGACCAAAAAGGTTGCTTAGAGAACATCTCAAGCTTTCTAAAAAGTACAATAACACCTTCAAAGAGTCAAAATGAAGAAGTTATGCATTGGTGAAGTTGATCTTTTTTGCAAAATTGCCAAAAGTCAAAAGTGCCTCAAATTGCAACTTTTGTCAAATGGGCCCAACTTTTTGCACTTGTTTTGAGTTTGTAGCATGGTCCACGAGCCCTAACTCTTTCCAGTTGCCTTTATTTTATTTTTGCCATTTATTTTGATTTTTTATTTCAATTAAATCAAATTAAATCAAAATAAATCAAAATAAATCATGGAAATATCCAAATCATTCAAACCTTAAGATTTTGTGCATATTTCAGGTCTCTTATACAGCTAGCAAGAGAATCAAATCATGGAAGGCATGGTTGTGCATAAAAAGATTGGTTTTAGCTTATTTTGGAAAGATTTTCATGAAAATCAAATCATGATCAAAGACCATAATTGACAAAGATTGAGAGCACATTTGTAACCCTAATTCGATCATTGGTATATAGTGGACAAGTGCAGACCAAAAACAAAAGGTTTTTAGGCGTGTAGAGAGAAGCACAAACTTGAAAAAACTCAAGAAAAGTGGTGATATGATTTGATACTTCCAAGCATTTTCAAGACTCCCAAGTCATCTCATTTGCTCCCTGGGAGTGCAAGGAACCTATACCAATCCAAAGCAAGCGTTTTCGTGCTCAGAAACGCGAGGTAAGTGCTTCACGACCTCCCTCCCTTTTTGAAATCCAATATCGTTATTTTGGCATTTGTGGCATGAATCATTTACATATTCTGAATCTTTGAAGCATTTGTAAGCTAATGGTAACCATTAATTGCATTTTCGCCAACTGTACAGAAATCCACCATTGTTAGGGTTTCTTGTTGTGTTTTAGGATTTTCTTGTACAGGTAAAATTGGCCTAAAAGAAAGGCACTATGATGCTCACAAGGTCAAGGCGATGTGATCCACAGCATTAGATTTTATTTATCATGCATGTATGTGATTTTGAAATATGCAGGGGTTATAGCTACGGACCTTTGTCCGTAGGTAAAAGTTCATAACTTTTACCAACGGAGAGAGGAAGAAGAAGACCTGCGCGGCACCACCCCATTCGTCCATTTGAATTCTGGCGCGTGTTTGGTAGCTAGCTTTGTTTTATTTATTTTATTGTTTTTGTTTCATATATTGACAAGTTGAATCAAATGGCCCAGTGGTAGCCAAGGAGGCGCTAAGGCATTGCAGGCATGAGGTCAGGGGTTTGACCCCTGCCTCCAACATTTGAAAATTTTCTTAATTGTTCTTCACAGATCCTATAGCCCATGCATCATGAGGCCTACCATGTGCCCTCAAAGCTCAACTATTAGATCTCCAGGGGGCCAGATCTGAAGGCCATTACATGAAGATCCATCATGCATCCTAGTCAACGTGCAACACTGAATCATGGAAGTCAATGTGGGTCAATGGATTTTGGGCCCAGAAGCTGCTAATGGCACCCCCCAATTTGCTGATTACCGGGCCCATTTTATTTTTCTTTTCTTTTTATATTTTCTTCATTTAATTCATTTAATTATTTTACTAACACAAAATTAATTCTTTTTTATCAAAAATTCATAAAATCAACTTTCACCAAATTAAAATTTAGGCTTTTTATTTTATCAAAAAATAATTTAATTAGTTAATTTAATTAGGCTAATTTGATTTTAGGGTAACTTTAATTCTTTGTAAATAAATTAAAATAAATTAGAAGCTAGGGTTTTTGATTAGTTTAATTTCTATTTTCTTTTTTTTTTTCAAAATAACAAAATACAAAAAAAGGTCAAATAATTATTTTTATTAATTTAATTTAATTAGTAATTAGGTGTGCTTGTATTTAATTTAAAACCTTATTTTTCTTAAAAATAATCAAAACAACAAAAATGATATTTCTTTTAATTAGGTTTAGACGGGGTCAAAACCCTAATTTCTCTCGTTCTCGTTTCGCCGCGCGCTTATTTATTTTTACAATATTGATGTAACTGCTCATGGGATGTAATAGATTAATTAGGACTTTTTTTCATTTATTTATTATTTTACGGGTTTTTGGCTATGTAATTAATCTCCCACCCGAAGCCTTGTAATAGCGTAGCTTTATTTTCTGCATTTTTATTTTCGCAAATATTAACTGTTAGATGTATGATAATAGGGTTGCATGACAAGTATGTATGTTAATTTTAAAACAGTTAGCAAACCCTAAATATGCAAAGATAATAACTTGAAATTGAATCACTCGCACATGCGCACTCCTAGGGTGTACTCCCACTTCGGTTGCCTTTGGTAAACGATCATTAAGTATAGGGTATTTTAGTGGTCGCTCTTTTGTCTAAACAAAGATCAAATGTCCCGCTCGGAAATGTCGCCTCGGAAAGGTTGCCTCAGAAATGTTGCCTCGAATATGATCTTAAGACATTCGAGTTATTACTAAGACGTCCTAACATTGCTTTAGTGGTCGTACGTCCCTTTCGAATTGACTCTTACAACTCCAATGACGGTGCTACCTACTCACTAATAGTGGGATAGCATTGTCTAAAGGAAACAAGAACATAAACATTCTTTTTTCGAGTAGGTAGATGCTAGTAGGTACTTTCTCAAAACAAACTTTTTCACACTTACACTCTTTTCAAACAAAGTTTTCAAAAACACTTCGTAACACTCTTGAAGACAAAAGCAAGGGTTAAAACAAAGTAAAACAAACACTTTTCAAAACACACAAACACATAAGCAATTTTTAAATGATGAGCAAGTACCTAAGAGCCCGTAGAAAACTACGGATAGAAAGGGTGCTAATACCTTCCCTTTCTATAATCTACCCCCCGTACTCAAAATCTCAAAAAAGGAATTTTTCTGTGCTTTTTTCCTTTCCAGTAGGATAAAATAAAAGTTGGTGGCGACTCTTGCTTACCGCGACATTTTGAGAACACAAACGCAAAACGCAAACCAACATTTTCCTAAAACAGTCTGGTTCTACCACCGTATCACAATAACCCTACTATCCAGGTTCCTTCTCACAACCCTACTATCCAGGCTTTCATATAGAAGTAACCCTACTATCCATGTTCCTTCTCACAACCCTACTATCCAGGCTTGCATTTCGAAGTAACCCTACTATCCAGGTTCCTTCTCACAGCCCTTCTATCCAGGCTTTCATATCGAAGTAACTCTACTATCCAGGTTCCTTCTCACAGCCCTTCTATCCAGGCTTTCATATCTAAGTAACCTTACTATCCAGGTTCCTTCTCATAACCCTACTATCCAGGCTTTCGTCTCGAAGTAACCCTACTATCCAGGTTCCTTCTCACAACCCTACTATCCATGCTTTCATCTCGAAGTAACCCTACTATCCAGGTTCCTTCTCACAGCCTACTATCCAGGCTTTCGTCTCGAACTAGCCCTACTATCCAGGTTCCTTCTCACAGCCCTACTATCCAGGATTTCATCTCGAAGTAACCCTACTATCCAGGTTCCTTCTCACAGCCCTACTATCCAGGCTTTCGTCTCGAAGTAACCCTACTATTCAGGTTCCTTCTCACAACCCTATTGTGATATGGTGGGAGAACTGACTTGAGATTTTGCGTTTGTGTTTGCAAATGTTTCGGTTTAGCAAGAGTCGCCACCGACTTTTATTTTATCCAAAAGGAAAGGTCAAAAAGCATAGGAAAGACCATTGAGATGTTTTCTTGAGTTCGGGGGGTAGATTATGAAAAGGGAAGGTGCTAGCACCCTTTTCATCCATGGTTTTCCATGGGCTCTTAGTTACTTGTTTAGATCACTTGCTTTGCTTTTCAAATTGTTTGAAATGGTGCTTTGTATGGTTTTGAAAGTATTTTGAAAAGAGGCCATCGTTTTGGCAATCTTTGTAATGATTCTCGTTCGTAAGAATGTATACAAATATGTTTGTCTTTTGAAAAATGTTTCAATGTTTTTAAAAGTTGTTTGGAAATGTTTTGAAATATGTGTGTTTGTTTGAAAATAGCAAGGATGGTTTGCAAATTGATCAAGTAACTAGAAGCTTATCTACCTACTCAAAAGTCTTTCCTACACATTTTTATTCCTTTAACATTGTTGCTTTACCATTGTATTGGTAAACAACCCTATCTTTGGATGCTAAACGGGATGGGCGTGGGTCATCGTATGACCATGATAACAATATTGCCAAGTATCTTAGCAAGTTTTGAGGGACCAAGATCATTTGTTTTTAGGCAACTAAGTCTAGCGTCATCGAGGGACTATGATCTTTTGTTTTGTTTGATTTTGCCAAGTTACCTAGCATGCATACCATGGCCATGTTTTAAGGAAACCAAGTGGGTGAAACCCTAGGGGTGCTTGTGTGAGATGTGTTGTCATTTTTCATGCATTTTTGTCTTGTGTTTAGGTCATGCTATTTGTTTGATTTTTGTCTTATCATACAAACCCTAGTTTACTAAACATGCATATAATACGATAAATCGCGTAAAGTAAATCTAAACTATTACAACAATTATTATGGGAAGGGGGATACAAGTTTTGAATAAGGGGATGTTGCTCAAAATAAAACCCTAATTTACTATTACAACCCAATTGAATTTATTGTACAACAAATAAATAAATAATTATTTAAATATGCAATAAAATGTAAATATGCAAGAAAATGTTTTTTGTAATTGTTTTAGGCATGAGAAAATAATATTATCTAAGTCCTAAAAATAAGAAAAATAATGTTATTGTTTTTTGAAAGGGGAAACCCTAATTTTAATTTAAAGAAAAAATATATGTTTTCTAATATTCTTGTCCATTTTTGTTTAAGAAAAATAATAATAATATTATGTATAAATATTAAAAATTAAAATATGTGAGAAAATAACATTTTATGTGTATAATATAATAAAATAAAATATTTAAGTATTTTAATATTATTTACAAGTTTATTTAAGAAAATAAATTCTATTAAACCTAATAAACCATTTTTATGCCAAAAAAATAATAAAATAAAATGTAAAAAATAAGAAAATATTTTTATGATTTTATAATGTTTAGAAAATAAATAAATGCAAGTCAAAATAAAATATATGCAAAAAATATAAAAAATAAAAGAAAATGCAAAGGGGGGTGCAGAAGCAAAAAGGGGGGTGCAAAAAGTAGCAGGCCCAAGGCCCTGGCCCAGGACAGCTTCGTCCATGACCTTCAGACAGCAACGCGCGCGCCCTATGCTTCAACCTGTAACTCTTGCATACGTGCATAAAAACAAAATCTTGCAACATGAAACTTGTAGCATGTTAACTCACGATTCCAATGATATAAAAATCATGACCTAACTCTCAAAGATCAAGGAGAATTTTATCACCCCTAATTTCTGACCTAAAATTTTCATGAACTTCAAGCTTCAAATTCTCACTACTCAGTTAATATAAATAAAAACTATGCATATGTACAACTCAAGCATGTTAAGGACTACATCTTTGCTTCACAAACCTAAGCTTCAGGATGTCTAAATAGAGAGATAAAAACTTGACAAATACCTTGTTCAGTTGAGTTTGGATATGGCAATGTGGGAACTTTGAGTGAGGCCTGAAGGTCGTGTGAGCTTGCTTGAAGTTCCCTCAACCTTTTCCCATGTTAAACTTGCCTTGTAGATGAATGAATCTTCCTATAGAAGTCAACCTCTAAACTCAAAAAATGAAAATGCTGAAGTTTGAAATTGAGTTCACAGTTGCTAGACAGGGGCCTGGATAGTTCAGGTGTGTTGTAGGGAAGATGTTTGAAGAGTTGAAAGGCAAAACGCACGAGCCAATTTCAAAATGACTTGAGTTCTACAGATGATGCCCTGTTTGGGAAAAAATGGTGATTTTGGTGTTTGACGGTGTTTTGGAAGCTATGAACTCGTGTTTCTTCTTGAGACAACATTCTGAACTTGTTTGAAATGATACAAAGTCTTGCCTTTATCAGATACAAAAGCTTGCTTGACTTTTGCAAGTTTGCTTGCTTTTAAAGAAAAGGTGAAGTGACAAAGCCAAAGGCCTGTACAGGCTAGCTTGTGAGCTGCAAGGAGTTGGTACAAGTTTCCTGATGTTTGTGGATCTTGTTTGCAGCAAAAGATTAGGTCCATGGCTCAAGATTTGCAAAGTTGCAAAAAGCATGCTTTATCAAAGTAGCATTGTAACCTTTATGCCATTTTTGGATTAAACTCTTGTACAATGCTCCATAGGTTAGAATAAAGCCAATATCCAATGAATTTGCATTTAATTATGGAGTGTAGAAAGGATTAAGACCTGTAATACCAAGTACAATCATGCTAGGACAAATTTGCAACTTGAACCATTGTGAAAAATGCCTTGCACAAAAGTGATAAATTGCCATTTTCATCTCTTCGATTCTCCCTAACCACAAATAATCTTGGAGAGTTCTTGGACATTTTGGAAATCTTGTAACATGCTATACAATCCATATTTGAAATGCATTTTGAGATTCCTCTTGGAACTAAGTGAAAAGTTGCCATGAAGTTAGGTCAAAAATCTGCCTAAACTAGGGCAAAATATCACTAAGTTAAAAAAGTTTATGGACCCTTATTCACAAAATCATAACTTGAGATCCAAGCATCTTTTTGGAAAACTTTTTGGAAAACTTTTTGAATCAAAGTTGTAGATTTTGTGGAGGACTACAACTTTCATGTTGGAAGTTTTCTTTGAATCCAATTTCACTATGGTGAAAAAGTTGGGAAAAGTTAGGAAAAAATAAGAAATTTTCATAACTTAGAAAATTTCTAAGTTATGAAAATTTTCAAACTTAAACCCTAATTTCCAAATTTAAGTTTCTTGGTGAACAAGTTTCATGTTTTGACACATCTTTATGAAATATGACCCTTGGCACTTGATTTTGACCAAAAAGTCAAAGTTTGACTTTTCAGTGTACAGTTGATTTTTGATTAGTTGACTGGAAAATTCATCTGTCAATCCAATGCATTTGAGATCTTTTGAACCTTGTGATTAGGTCAAGATGATTCCATTGAGTCCTTGAAATCATTCTTGAACCCAATTGGTCATTGTCTAGGTTAAAAATCAGAAATTGCCCTTCTACAGTCAAAACCCTAATTTTGACCATTTTGCCCTTTTGATGATCTGATCAAATTTCTTGAGGAGTTGTGGTCCAAACTTGATCAAATGATACATAGGAGGCTATAATGTTGTTGTGGATAAAAAATTATGAAGTTTGACTGTAAATTGGCCATGGTTGACTTTTTCCCCAATACAACTGATTTTTAGGTCAATTGTCCAATTAGGCAAAAAAGTGATTCAAGGCTTGAAACTTGGTATGATCAATCTTAGAGGTCCAACATGAAGTATGAAAGTCACATTAGGTATTGGAAGTACAAAAATCCCTGTGCAAACTCAAACCCTAATTCCAGGTCATCAGTGCAAGGAGAGGTCTTGAGCTGTGCAAACCCTAATCTGGTCTTGAGTCCAAGAAGTCTTGTGAGGGGAATCTTGGTAAAATGAGAGGGAAAATTTTGGGGTACAACAGTTGCCCCTATTTAATCTTCTTGAACCTGAAGAGTTAGATTGGCGAGTTTTTCCGTTCGTGACTCGAAGGTAAAAGATGATTGGACACTAGAGTGCCCGTAAATTTGCAATCGTCAAAGTGTAGTTGAGGAAATGGGCTTAAATATGCCATTTGGAGATGTGATAGAATCTTGTTGGAGATGGGCTTAAAGATGCCATCCAAGAATGTTTGTTGAATTGCAAAAGAATAACATCAGAATGGTATCCGTGTTTGGAACGTATTTGAACTGTATCTGGAGATTGAATCTGTATGAGCAAGGGAATGGCATCCGTGTCTTGAGTATATCTGAGCTGTAACTATACTTGAATCTGAATGAATAACAGAATGACTTCCGTGTCTGGAGTGTATCTGTATTGTATCCGAGTCTGAAACCTGAATAAGCGACAATATGGCATCCGTGTCTGGAGCATCTCTGGGCTGGGGAAAAAGTCAGAATAAGTGACAGAATGGATACCGTATCTGGAGCGCATCTGGACTTTAAAATCTAAAGACGAGTCTGAATGAGCAATAGAAAAGCATCCGTGGCGACTTCACTGGGGAGAATCAAACTACCGGTGTAAGGGCCAGAATGGCATCCATGTTTGGAGCGTATCTGAAATAGAATCTGAATGAGTAATAGAATGACTTCTGTGTCTAGAGTGTATCCGTACTGTATCTTGACTTTGAATTCTGAATGAGTAATAGAATGACTTCCATGTCTGGAGTGTATCCGTACTGTATCTGAATAACATATCTGAATGAGTAACAAAATGACTTCCGTGTCTGGAGTGTATCCGTATTGTATCTGAATAAGAGATCTGAATGAGTAACAGAATGACTTCCGTGTCTGGAGTGTATCTGCACTGTATCTGAAATCTTTGAATATTTGTTTAAAGATAGCTGTTAATCTTATCCTGAAAAGGGTAAAATGTTAGCTGAAACACAAAGTTATGTTGCATGAAATGTATGATGCAATAAAATGTGTTTTATCAATGTTTATGATATATGAATGTAATGCATGCGTATGTAAGCTGATTAGATGAGGAAAATAAATCCTTGATAGCTGGGGATAAGAAATTCCTTGACTGCTGTCGGAGAAAATAAATCCTTGACCGCTGCTAGAGATTCAAAACCTTTGATTTTTGAGGATGTTGTTGGGGATTAAAAATCCTTGACGACTTTCCTGGGGATATGGGGATCCTTCAAGTCTTTGAAGTTGGAGGATGATAAGCATTCTGTTGTGAGAACAAATCCAAGTGTTGCTTGAGAAACCTGCTTGGGGAATCCCGAGAACTTTGATGACTATAGCTGGGGATGGCAGACTTCAATCTGTTGAGAATTGATAAAAACTCCGCGGGGAAGAAGTTTATCCTGTTGGGGAGTAGTGAAAACTCTATGGGGAGTAGCTATCATGCTGGAGAGATCAGGAGTTTGGGTTGTATGCCAATCTACTGGGGAATTATCCGAGGTTGTCGTCTGGTTAGCTGTCAGGCTTCAAAGCAACTTGCTGGGAAATTATCAGGTTTTAAGATAACTTGCAGGGGAATTTGAGGAAACTGAAGGATTTCCAAAAGGTTGAAGTTTTAGCTCCGCTGGGGAAGAAAGTTTCATCTCCGCTGAGGATCTGTAGCTCAAAGTTTTGGCTCTGTTGGGGATTGGGAGTTTGAAATTTTAACTCTGATGGGGATTTTGAAATTTAGCTCCGCTGGGGATCTAGATGATGTACTGTAGGGATTGCCCCTGGAATAGTCTAAAGACATTTTCCTATACTTTCAACCTGCCAATAATTAATCTTTTCCAAATCGTTTATTTGTAAACAGTGATTATATTCAAATGCATATGCTCATTAATAAAATCATTGGACGTTTTCAAATAAAACATAAGTGAAAAAAAAAGAAAAGACAAATAGTTTTCTGCACTTTGAAGTATCTTTGTATTAACTTTGTGTAAGTATTTTGTACAAAGGAGACAGACATCCTAGTAAGAGAACGTTGTCATAAAAAATGAGAAAAATTTATACAAAGAAAGATGGTTATGTGTAAAAATTCCATGGGGTTCCCATTCCGCTATAGCCTTCGTAACTCTGAATATCTTGTCCATTCGTTGCTTCGTCCGAAGATGATTGAGTTGATCAGAAGCCCAGAGCTTGTCTGTGAAGAGATTGTCCTTAAAGTGATCCGACGAGACATAGTCATACGCTTTAGTTCCCTAACTTTTGCCTGGACCTCCCTTTTGGGTTTTCGATCCACCGAGAAACCATTTTTTCCCAAGTCGCCCTTTCGGGTTTTCAATTTGACGGGTGTACAGATTTTTTTATTTATCCCTAACTTTTGCCTGAATCGCCCTTTCGGGTTTTCGATTCACCGGGATGCCCTTTTTTTTACCTAGGTGTGTCAACCTAGCGGGTCATTAATGCGTAGTATCTTTTGACTATGTCTGCGTTCGTAGGGTGCGGCAAGTCATCACCGTCCATGGTGGTTAAGATCATTGCCCCACCAGAAAATATGTTCTTGATTACAAATGGTCCTTCGTAAGTAAGAGTCCATTTTCCCCTGGGATCACTTTGCGGCAAGATGATCCGCTTGATTACAAGATCCCCGACTTGATATGTCTGGCGTCTGACTTTCTTGTTGAAAGCCTTGATCATCCGTTTTTGATACGTCTGACCATGGAAAATAGCAGTAAGCCTCTTCTCGTCAATCAAGTTAAGTTGATCAAACCGGGTCTGAATCCAATCGTCTTCACTCAAACCAGCATCCTTCATGATTCTCAAGGAGGGAATCTGAACCTCGATAGGCAAAACAACCTCCATGCTGTATACCAAAGAATAGGGTGTTGCCCCAGTCGATGTGCGAGCCGCGGTACAGTACCCGTGGAGAGCAAACAGTAACTTCTCATGCCAGTCCTTGTAGGTGACTGTCATCTTCTGTATGATCTTCTTAATGTTTTTGTTCGCAGCTTCGACATCACTGTTCATATTTGGCCGATAGGGAGATGAATTGTGATGTTGAATCTGGAACTGCTCGCACAAGGCGGTGATCATAGTGTTGTTAAGGTTTGTACCATTGTCAGTGATGATCCTTTCGGGGATGCCGTACTGGAAAATAAGGTTCTGCTTGATGAAGCGGGCAACAACATTCTTTGTGACTGATGCGAAGGAAGCTGCTTCGACCCACTAGGTAAAGTAATCAATGGCCACTAGGATGAAGTGGTGTCCATTCGATGCTGTAGGCTTGATCTCTCCAATCATGTTGATTCCCCACATAGCAAATGGCCAAGGAGCTGTTAAGACATTGAGAGGAACTGGAGGTATATGTACCTTGTCCGCATAGATTTGACATTTGTGACAAGTCCTGGAATGTTGATAGCAGTCAGTTTCCATGGTAGACCAGTAATAGCCTGCCCGTAGGATCTTCTTAGCCATCGTATTCCCGCTAGAGTGAGTGCCAAAGGTACCATTGTGCATTTCATCCATGATCTGTTCAGCTTCAATCTTGTCCACACAACGGAGCAAAATGCAATCATGATTACGCTTGTACAGGATACCATTACTTAGGAAGAAATTGGCAGAGAATCTCCTCAAGAACTTTTTGTCATTGACTGAAGCTCCTTCTGGGTATTCTTGAGCCTAGAGACACCTTTTGACTTCGTGAAACCAAGGTCGTTCCACTACTTCTTCGGTATTAATCTCGTGACAATGTGAAGGTTCATCCATCCGTTCAATGGTGATTTGGGGAGCCTCATTATCACAGTTAAGTTTAAACATGGATGACATTGTAGCTAGAGCATCTGCTAGCTGATTTTCTTCTCGCAGGAAGTGCTCGAAGGTAATCCGCTCGAAATGAGGTAGCAATGTCAAGACATGTTCTTTGTAAGGGACGAGATTGGGATGTTTAGTGTCCCACTCTCCTTTGATCTGACTGATGACCAAAGCTGAGTCTCCAAACACAACCAAAGATTTGATTCCCAGGTCTATTGCAGCCTTGAGACCAAAGATGCAAGCTTCACACTTGGCCATGTTGTTGGTGCAGTTAAAGAAAAGTCTAGCGGTGAAAGGAGTATGGAAACCTTCCGGGGAGATGAGTACCGCACCGATACCGTTACCAAGTGCATTGGAGGCACCATCAAAGTACAGGGTCCATCGGGATCCTTGTTCAGGTCCGTCATATGGTCTGAAATCTTCAACGTTGTCCAATGTCATAATGTCTTCGTCGGGGAAATCAAACTTCATGGATTGGTAATCTTCGACAGCTTGATGAGCCAGATGGTCAGCTAGCACACTTCCCTTTATAGATTTTTGGGTCGTGTACTGTATATCATACTATGTGAGGATCATTTTCCATCTAGCTATCCTTCTAGACAAAGCAGGCTTTTCGAAGATGTACTTTATGAGATCCATCTTAGATATCAGCAAAGTGGTATGAGTCAACATATACTGCCTTAGCCGGCGAGCAACCCATACAAAAGCGCAACAAGTTTTCTCGAGCAGTGAATATCTTATTTCACAATCGGTAAACTTTTTGCTAAGGTAATAAATGGCATGCTCTTTGCGGCCAGACTCGTCATGTTGGCCCAATACGCACCCCATTGAATTTTCTAGGACGGTCAGATACATGATTAGAGGTCTTCCTTCGAAGGGTGGCATCAAGATAGGAGGTTTTAGCAAATACTCCTTGATTTTATTGAAAGTAATTTGACCGTCATCATTCCATTTAACTACCTGATCTTTCTTCAATAGCTTGAAGATTGACTCAAAGGTAGGTGTTAGGTGAGAAATGAACCTATCAATGTAGTTTAGGCGTCCCAAGAAACCTCTGACCTCCTTCTCAGTGCGAGGAGCAGGCATTTCTTGTATAGCTTTGACTTTGGCAGGATCAACCTCGATGCCTTTATTACTGACAATAAAACCCAAGAGTTTACCGGATCTGACTCCGAATGTGCAACTTTTGTATAGCTTGAACTCCTTCACCCTGATAAACAGCTTTTGCAAGTGGTCGAGGTGTTCTTCTTCCGTTTGTGATCGGGCTATCATGTCATCTATGTAGACCTCTATCTCATGATGTATCCTATCATGAAACAAAGCTACCATTGCGCGTTGATAGGTTTCCCCGGCATTCTTCAGTCTGAATGGCATCACTTTGTAGCAGAACGTACCCCACTGTGTAACAAAAGTAGTTTTCTCCATGTCTTCAGGTGCCATTTTGATCTGGTTGTAACCTGAAAATCCGTCCATGAAAGAAAATACCTTGTGCTGAGTTGTGTTATCAACCAGGATGTCAATGTGCAGAAGTGGAAAGTCATCTTTAGGGCTGGCCCTGTTTAAGTCTCTATAATCCACGCACGTTCTCACTTTGCCGTACTTCTTAGGCACGAGCATAATGTTAGCAACCCATTGTGGATAGGAAGTAACATCAAGAAATCCAGCATTGAACTGCTTCATAACTTCTGCTTTGATCTTTTCTGACATGTCGGGCCTCATGCGGCGGACTTTCTGTTTAACTGGTGGACAGTCTTCTCTTGTAGCTAGACGGTGAACCACAATGTCTGTATCGAGTCCCGACATGTCTTCGTATGACCAGACGAAGATCTCAACATATTTATGTAATAGCTGAATTAAGAGCTCCTTGACACTTGGCTCTAGGTTGGTGTTGTACCCCAAAATTTTCCCTCTCATATTTCTCAAAACATTTCAAGAAAGATCCCCAAGTTGCTCAAGGAAGTCCAAGGGTTGGTCAGACAAGCTCCCTCCTAAGGCAGTCTACCTCAAATTAGGGTTTCATGTTGCATCAAGATACTTGAGTCCAAGTGATCCCAAATGCTCACCAATGTCCTAATATGTTCTCAAGATCATCCATGTCAAGTTTCAAGCCTTGCAGAGGAAGTTTCC
This sequence comes from Vicia faba, assembly GCA_948472305.1. NCBI lineage: Eukaryota > Viridiplantae > Streptophyta > Magnoliopsida > Fabales > Fabaceae > Vicia > Vicia faba. The sequence goes on along the minus strand of OX451741.1, from coordinate 318,377,128 downwards.
TCAGTCAATTGCTCAAAGATCCAAAAATCGACTGTGCTAGGGCAAAAGTCAACTGTGGCCCAAATATAGTCAAACTTCAATATTTTTGGTTAACATCCTCATTTTGAAGTATATTTCATCATTTTATCAAGGGTTGATCATGATTCATCAAGGATTGCTCATAATTCATCAAGACTCAAAAGTTGCTAAATTAGGGTTTTACAGGAAAAGTCAACTCAACTTTGACCAAGCATAACTTCTCATACTTTATGAGAAATGACCCATCAAAAGCTCATTTTTAAGAGGATGCAATTCCCCACAATCCATCTTCAGCTCCCAAGTTCAAAATATGCACTCACAAGAAGTTATGAATTTGGACATTATAGGTCATTTTGGAAAGTCAACAAAAACACCTTTTTGGTCAAAGATTCTTACATGAACATGGAAGATCCAATTGATATGAAAAAAAATATTTCTCTTAGGGGACATCCTAAGCTTTCTAAAAAGTCCAAGAAAACCCTCATAAGGTTAAAATCGAGAGAGATATGCATTGTCAAAGTTGGACAATTTTTGAAAAAAGGCTTGAAGCAAATATTGACCAAACTTGGATTTTTTCCAAATGGGCCTATCTTTTCAAGTTTAAAACTCATTCCTAACATGGTCCACGACCTATAAGCCCACCCATACATTTTTCTACTATTTATGCTATTTATTTTGATATTTTATTCATTAAAATTCAGAATTAAATAAATAAATAATAGAAATAATATAAATTTTGATGTGAATCCATTTTGGGAAAGTTTTATGCTGGTTTATGTCAATTGATTTCGTGCTATAACTCTTCAAATATGTCCAGGTTCATCCACATGTGAAAATGGCATAAAATCATCAAATATGGCATTTTTTTTTCAAATTTTGATCATGGTCTTAAAACACAACATTATGAGGGAGATTCTTTCCATGCTTTCTTGTCTCATCATTATCCTCTATAAATATAGAGCCATACAAGCTTGAAAGGGATGAAAATCCTCTCTAAAAAGCTCTCAAAAAGCTCTTCAAAAAGCTCTCTAAAAGCTCTTCAAAAAGCTCTCCAGAAATCAAAGAATTGGTGCAAGTCATATCTCGAGGTTTTGGTCTCTCTCAATTGACATCAAGCCTCAAACCATCCTCTTGAAGTCCTCAAGAGTCTTACAAGGCCCAAGAGAAATCCATCACACGCCTAACACGCCCCCCATTTGACAACACCGGTTTGGTAAAATTTTAAACTTTGAATCTCTAATTTTAATCACATTTTATGGTATGCTAACGTTTGTTTGAGTTTATATAGAACAGTTTTGGATGGTTGAATCATAGGTTCCACGCAAGAATAAAAAAAACCCCATAGTTAGAGCATGAAGCTTTCGAAGATTCGGGCCTAGGGATTTCTGATGATTGCACCCCCTGTTTACTTTTGCTACTAGGCCCATCTTTATTTTCATGTTTTATTCGTTTTATTTATTTCTTTTAATCCTTTTTTTATCAATAAACAAATATAAAAATCACATAAAAATAGATTTAGGATTTTTTTTTCTTAATTAAATTTTAATTTTAGCTAAAACTTTAATTTCTTTTTGTAAATAACTTAAAAATAATTAGAATAAATAAGTTTTATTACTAACTTAATTATATTTTATTTTTTTCCTAAAATAACCAAAGAAACCAAAAATATGTCATTTAATTATTTTTCATTTATTAATTTAATTAACCAATTAATTTAGTATTTAATTTTAGGACTTAATTTCTTTTCTTAAAAAATATTAAAAACAACAAAAAAAGCAAATTTTCTTTTTAATTAGGATAGAAGGGTCAAAACCCTATGTTTCGCATTCGATCTAATTTCCTCGTGCGCTTTATTTTTATCCAATTATTGTATTTGCTCCCAGTTTGTAATAATTAAATTAGGACATTTATTTATTTTTACCGCTTTTAATTTCAAAGGGTTTGTTTTTGGCTATGTAAATACCCGAATCCTTGTAATAGTTTAGTTTAAATTCCATATTTTAATTCTGCAAATTATTTAACTGCTAGATATATGAATAATTAGGGTTTGCATGACATGAATGAATGTTTAATCTTAAAACAGTTAGATCACCTTAAATGTGCAAAGATAAATAATCTGAAATCAACACACTCGCACATGCGCACTCCTAGGGTACACTCCCACTTGGTTGCCTTTGTAAACGGTCATTGAGTATAGGTTGTTTTAGAGGTCACCCTCTTGTCTAAAAGTTCATAGTTTCCTCGAAATGGTTGCCTCGGATATCGTTGCCTCGGATAAATGATCTAAGACATTAGGGTTACCACTAAGACGTCCTAACATTGCTTTAGTGACCGTATGTCCCTCTTTCAAATTGACCCTCAAACTCCAACGACGATGCTACCTACTCACTAATAGTGGGATAGCATTGTCTAAAGGAAGCAAACATATAAAGATTCCTTTTTCGAGTAGGTAGATTAGTTCTTAAGTACTTGCTCAATTAAAACAAAACTTTTTCACAATTACACTCCTTTACAAACAAGTTTTCAAAAACACTTCATTACACTCTTAAAGACAGAAGCAAGAGTTAAATCAAAGTTAAAACAAAAACTTTTCAAAACACACAAAACACAAAGAAAACAATTTTGAAAACAATGAGCAATTACCTAAGAGCCCGTGGAAAACCACGGATAGAAAGGGTTCTAATACCTTCCCTTTCTATAATCTACCCCCCGTACTCAGAAACATCTCAAAAAAGGAATTTTTCTGTGCTTTTTTCCTTTCCTTGTTGGATAAAATAAAAGTCGGTGGCGACTCTTTCTTACCGCGACATTTTGCAAAAACAAACGCAAAACGCAAACCAGCATTGTCAAAACACGTCCCGGTTCTGGCCACCGTATCACAATTGGCACCCACTCTGACTTCTTTTTTGTCTTCCTCAGTACCCAAGTTGATTGTCTCTAACAGCTCCTCATGAGGTAGAATATCCCTTTCTTCCTGTTGCAGCATTCTAGCCAATTCTCCCGGCACCTCACAATCTTCCTCACCTTCGTATTCGGCATGGTAGACCAGATCTTCAGAGTCACTGAAGGCCATAGCAGAATTGTTACCCATGGAATTCGGAATGGAAGGGTACCTGCATTTGTAAGTGTGGGTGTGTGTAAGGGATAGCCACCTTTAAACAAATAAAATGTAAAAAGAAAGACAATGAATACAAAAGTTTATATGTGAAAACGTCCATGATTCATTAAAATGGCATATGAAGATGAAAAAATCAAACCCTTACAAATGGACCTATGTGCCTCGGGTAAGGCACAAGGTTAAAAGTGTACGAATTGTTTGAGAATTATTACAAACCAACAGAAATGTTTGAAAGATAAATTATTGCGGTATGAAAGTAATCGGAACAAAGTCTTTTGCTTCCCAGTTGCACAGTCCTCCGCCAACAGTAGGGAAAATCCAGTCTTCCAAGTTGCTCTCCTCTTCACTATCCTCCAAAGCATTAACTCCAAGATGGGTGATCCTCATTGGTGGCCCTCCAGCACGGGCGCGGCGTACTTCCTTTTGAGCAGAAGAAGTGAACCCCAAGCCGAATTTATCTGATTTGTAAGGAAAGTCTGGAAGCTGCCCCCAGATTGTGCTTCCTCCTTCTTCAATCACAGCCTTTGCATCTTTGAGAGATGACATCCGAGGTGGAGGTCTGGTAATCATGGGTACAGAAGACACTGTCTTGGTTTCCGCAATCTCCTGAGCTACCTCTTCAAAATGCTGGAAAGGGGTTTCGATGAATTCGCCATCCAATTCAACATAGCGGAAAGAATTTAGATGGCTTATCATGTATTCCTCTTCGCCGTGAACAGTTATAATTTTCCCCTGGACAGGGTATTTGAGCATTTGATGCAAACTAGAAGTGACAGCTCCAGCATTGTGAATCCAGGGTCTTCCCAACAAACAAGAATAGGAAGGACGAATGTCCATCACATAGAATGTGGAGTTGAAGGTTTCAGTTCACATTCTAATCGAGATGTCCACCTCCCCTGGACCATCCTTTTAGAACCATCAAAGGCTCTGACAATTATATTGCTGGGCTTCAAGGTTAAACCTTCACAATCCAGTCTATCCAAGGCTTTCTTCGGTAAGACGTTCAGCGATGAACCAATATCTACTAGTACGTGTGCTAGGGTAGTCCCTCTGTATTCCACCGAGACATGCAAAGCGTCATTATGTTTTCTCCCTTTGGATGTTAAATCAGCATCGGAGAATCCTAGACCATTGCCAGCTGTTAAGCTAGCTACACATTCCTGGAACTGATCTGCGGAGGTTTCCTGTGGCACGTGGGCCGTCTTCAAGAATCTTATCAAAGCTTTAGCATGAGCCTCTGAACAAAGCAGCAGGGACAACATAGAGATCTTTGAGGGGGTTTGCCCCCGTTGCTCCACAACATCATAATCGCTTTTCTTGATTATTTTCAAAACCTCTTCCATTTCTTTTTGAGAGGTTTCAGGGATGACCAATGGCTGAGCCCTCGTCCTTACGGGCTCTTCTTGGATCCCTTTCCCTCTATCATCAGCAGCAGCATAGGGGACAACCACAGGAGTTACAACTTCTTCAATAATTGGAGTTCTCGCAAATATGTTTACCGGTGCAGGGGTAACCTTAGGAGCAGTTGAGGGTCTAAAGATTGCCTTTGGAGGGGCAATATCTAGAGAGAAAATTCTTTCACTGCTGGTGATTTTGCTCGTCCCAACAATGTTTCCAATGTCGGAAGTCTCTTCATCAAAACTCTCTTCAGTTGATTCAATTTGTTTGATACCGTGGTAGTAGATTTTTCCACCATAGTTCCACGGTACTGATCTGTCGGACTTGTACGGGAAGGGCCCGAGCATGGTTATCTTCAAAGGTGCAGTCTTTGGAGCAGATGTAATCTTAACAGGTCTTTTGGAGACCTTGGAAAGATTGGCGGATATGGTTATTATTGAAACATCATTGACAAGAGTCGGTGTAACAGGAGTCTTTTTAAAAAGGATTTCTTGGTTATCCATTAGGCGTTGGATGCCTAACTTCAAGAATGGACAGTCAGTTGGTAAGGATGAACAAAGGCAGCAATCTTCTTCACAACCTGGGAAAATCCCAGCCTTCAGCAAATTCAACTTGATTATCGGTAGTGGAGTTATCAAATCATCAAGAGTAGCAACAAACATATTCTCTTCAACAGCATGGTCATTGTGGCCATGCTTTGGCATTGGAGCATAGATTACATTCGGCTTTTCAGGGGCGTAAAATTCAAATTCTTTAGTGTCTATCAAATCCTGAATCTTATTCTTGAGGGCCCAACAATTGTTGGTGTCGTGCCCCGGGCTCTCTGAATGATAAGCACACTTGGCGTTTGAATGGTAGTACGGAGAAGCAGTATTTGGGTTCTTCGGGGCCTCTTTCAAACTTACAAGGTTTAACTTCAAGAGATAGGGTAGAACCTGAGTAGGAGTCATGTTTATCCAGGTGAATTGCCGCACAAGACTTTCCACCCTCGTTTGGTTGGTTCTGGGTTGATTATTTCTAGGCTGATCAACTGCAGACTTCTAAATCATCACGGCCCCCACCGCTGGTCGGCACTCAACACTTACTTGACCTCTTTAAGAGTAGACAACTGATACTTCTTTATTTGCTGGGAAAGTCTTTTTGATGGCAGCAGAAGCAGATGCATCCTTTTGAATTTTCCCGCTTTTTATGCCGGCTTCGACTCTCTCACCAGTTAGAATCAACTCAGTGAATCCTGCATAGGAGCTTCCAATCAGATGATTAAAGAAATGCCCTGACATAGCTCCAAAGAACATGTCTACTAGCTCTCTCTCAGATAGAGGTGGTTGTACTCGTCCTGCCAAGTCTCTCCATTTCTGGGCATACTCTTTGAAGCCTTTATTTGAGACCATGCCCATACTCTGTAATTGAGTACGGGTTGGTGCTAAGTCCATATTATATTGTTACTGTTTATAGATGGTGGCTGCCAAATCCTCCCAATTATGCACATCAGACCTCTCTAACTGGTAGAACCAATCAAGCTGCGTCCCTGACAAACTGTCTTGGAAAAAGTGGACCCACAGGTCTTTGTCAGAAGAATATGGTTGAATTTTCCTGACATAAGATCGTAGGTGCATCTTGGGACAAGACAACCCATCATACTTGGAAAATAGAGGTACTTTAAACTTAGGAGGGATTACAATTCCAGATACCAACCCTAACTCTTCAAAATCCAGCCCAGGCACTCTCTGTATCTCCATGGCAGCTAGACGCTCTTCCAGATTTTTGTATTTGTCATCTGCAGGAGGGTATTGTTGTTTCGAGTAGTCCTCATCTTCCTCTTCTTCAGCTTCAGAATATGAGGGCACGGCAGTCTCTTTACCCTTTCTCTCTCCTTCCTCAAAGGTTGATGGAAAATCTAGGACCCTTCTGGCTTAACCTTCAAATCTTTTGCCCAAGGTAGCCACACCAACTCTCTTCTTCTTCTTTTTCTCCTTTTCCTTTTCTAGCAGAGTTTTGAGCTCCTCCCGCCCCTTGGCCAAGGTCAGGAGTAGCTGTTGAAATTTTGAATTCTGAGCTTGTAAGTCTTTGACCGTTTATTCAATATCCATCTTGCTGAAATAAACAGCAGAGAGATGAGGAAACTTGGTGTGAAGACCTGGTTATGCATATGATGAATGATATGTATTCATGTAATGCTTTCAAGGATTCAGAAATTCAATTTTTTTTAAACAAAAAATAAACACACGTCATATTAATAAGATAGAATTGTTAGTACATCAATGCCCCATGGGCAAACTAATACAAAATTCTAAGGTAAAAAGACGTTGCGCATCCTCTTTGGTGCAATGTAGGTGTTGAGAGTCTGCTCTTCGTGAAGTTGACGAGTTAGTTCCAAAACCCTCTTCTTGCTGGCGTAGAATTGGGCTTCAAAAGTATCGCGTTCTCCCTTGAGTTGTATCCAACTCCTTTGTAAATCTTCGAGTGATGTTGGTATGTCAGGATGTAGGAGGGTGTATGGAACCTCTCCTTCTATAACAGGCTCTATAATCACATGGAGAATGGAGGGGTAAGGAATCATAAGACTTTGGGCGCGGGTTTGTACCCACTTGAGGTAAGGCTCAAGGGGGATGGAATTCTTGTGTACCAAGGTCTTACCGTCTACCTTGTTTGGCATCCTCCAAGCTCGGATAAACCTTTGTCGAAGTCCTTGATCGTCGTTGTCGAAGTCGAAAACCAAGTCTGGAATCAGCATGTCATGCAGGCCATCCCTTCGGGCATAACCAAACTGTCTCAGAGCCAAGCAGGGGTTGTAGGTAATGCCTCCCCTAATTCCAAGTAGAGGGACATTAGGGAATTCCCCACAATGGTCGACAATGATAACATTCTCTTTGGATCGAGAACACCAATGAATGTATGAATGTGTAAGAGTCATCAATCGTTGTGACAACCTCAAACCTTGCTCATTCTTCAAGACTGATTGGGGAAGATTAGAAATAAACCATCTTGCCAGTAGAGGAGTGCAACACATGAGAACACCTCTTTTCCTAATTGTTTGAGTGTGAAAAGAGTGTAAGATATCCCCAAGCAAAATAGGCACTGGGTTGCGAGCCATGAAGATTTTGACAACACTCACATCTATGAGTTGGTCAGGGTTTGGGAACAAGACCATCCCATAGATGAGAAGAGCTACAATCTCTTCAAAAGCTTGTAAGTCCAAAGAATTCCAGCAACTTTGGTCCTTCTCAAACAAGAACTTTGCCAAGAAGCCTTTGACACCACTTCTAGTTTCCCAGTGTGTTGTGACATCAGATGATTGCAAGTGTAAGGTTTGAGCAATCTCTTCTGGCTTTAGATCTCTTTCCGTATCGTTGAAAGGTAGTTGATTGAGAATAGGAATCCTCAAGAGTTGAGAAAATTCCTCTAAAGTGGGCACAAGCTGGTAGTCAGGAAATGTGAAGCAGTGATGCAAAGGATCAAAGAACTGGAAAAGAACTTTCATCATGTCTTCCTCTGTGTTGGAAGTGACTAAGTTGAGAAGACGACCATGCCTCTCGGTGAACGGAGAATTCTCTGGAATACTTGAAGCTAGCTCCTTGAGTTGCGGAGGAATTCTTACAAGTTTGACTTGGATGGTTTTCCTGCGAAGTGATTCGATAACCTACAAAACAGGAACAAAGATGAATTTCCAGAGATCCTTGAAATGGTTAGTGGATGCACATGATGCTTCATGATGTCCATGATGTTATGCACAAGTATATATGTAAAAGCAAATCACACAAGTTCCTAGTTTAGGCTTGCATGGGGTTTCATAGGTAAATACCCTCTTAAAGTTTAGTTGGCTCAACATGTCCTATAAATAGTAACCGAGTTCTAAGGAGCTCAATATCACTGGATTGTTTTTTGTGTTCATTGTTTCAGTTTAGCCACTTTACTGGCGACCGAAATATTCCAAGAAAACAACCCTCAATGAGTGTAGTATCGAGTATCTACCAACTTCGAACTGCACCAAAGCCGGTCATCTCACTACATCCTAAAAGGCCAAGTTGGTCAAGTAAAGGTTCTAAAAGTCCATTAGTGCTTCATGACATCACTCAGCGGCCCCGTATTCTCTTTGATTAACTCAAAGGCTACCGTTACCCACAAATATGTCGCACTAATATAGCTATTGCTTAGACCATGTCGGTATACCCCACATAGTTTCCACAACGTATTGCTATTTACCTATGAATGTTTCCCAAATCTGGGTAGAGGATTCAAACCCAAACAATAGAACCAAAGTGTAAAGCAAACAAGTCAAGCAAGATAAGCATGTAAAGGTGATCTAAACCCTAAGGTAACCCCACTTTTAGACTTAGGATTTTCCTTTAATTTAGAAATTCCATTATTTTCTCAAAACAAAACAAAAAAATTTTCTTTAGTTAATCACAATTAGTATTAGGCAAGGGTCAAAACCCTAGTTGCTCCGCATACGATTCATCGCGCGCGTATTATTATTTTTACCAATATTTCTGTAAATGCTCATGGTTTGTAATAGTTTAATCTAGGTTTTTTTATTTATCGCTTTTTTCCGGGTTTTTGGCTATGTAATTAATCCCCCTCCCCGAAGCCTTGTAATAGCGTAGATTTATTTTCTCGCATTTTAATTCTCGCAAATATTTGACTATTTAGATGAATGCTAATAGGATTGTATGAAAAGAATGCATGACAAATTAATCCAGTAAGAAAACCCTAATGTGCAAAGATTAAATAATTGAAAACAGATCACTCGCACATATCACTCTTAGGGTATACTCCCACTTTGGTTGCCTTCGGTAAACGATCATTAAGTATAGGGTGTCTTAGTGGTTTCCCTCCTATCTAACAATGATCAAATGTCCCATTCGAATGTTGTCTCAGAAATGTTGCCTCGGAAATGTTGCCACGGAAATGTTGCCTCGAATATGATCTTAAGACTCTAGGGTTATTACTAAGGTATCCTAACATTGCTTTAGTGATCGTATGTCCCTTTCGAATTGACCCTTACAACTCCAATGACGGCGCTACCTATTTCTCAATAGTAGGATAGCGCTGTCTAAAGGAAACGAGAATAGAAAAGATCTTTTTTCGAGTAGGTAGATGCTAGTAGGTACTTGCTCAAGTCAAAGCTTTTCACACTTACACATTTCAAAACTATTTTCAAAGCAACTTCGTCACACCTTTGAGGACTGATACAAGGTTTATCACGAAGTCAAACTTTTTCAAAACAAAGCACATACACAAGCAATTTTAAAAGATGAGCAAGTACCTAAGAGCCCATGGAAAACCATGGATAGAAAGGGTGCTAACACCTTCCCTTTCTATAATCTACCCCCCGTACTCAGAATATCTTGAAAAAGGATTTTTTCTGTACTTTTTTCCTTTCCGCTTGGATGAAATAAAAGTCGGTGGCGACTCTTTCTTACCGCGACATTTTGCAAACACAAAACGCAAAACGCAAACCAGCATGTCAAACAGTCGGTTCTGCCACCGTATCACCGAACTGGCGACTCTGTTGGGGACTGTTATAAGTGGGGTATACCTTAGGATCTAGGTCATCATAATTTGTTTCTCTTGATTGCTTTGATTGCTTTACTTTTAAGGGTTTTGTTTGGGAGTTACTATAGATCCTAACCCAGATCTGGGGATACCTTTTAGGTAAGTAGCAATAGACTGTGAGGGAACTGTACAGCATAGACCGATACGGTTGAAGCAGTAGCTACATTGATGTGGCACAATGGTTTGTACCGGTATCCCTTGTGGAGAAACAAGGAGAATACGGGGCCGCTGCATGGTGTCGTTAAGTATCAACTGACCTTAGAACCTTTAATCGACCAACTTGGCCATTAGAAAGTAGTGAGATAACCGACCTCGGTGTAAAGCTGAGAACTGGTTGATACTCGATGCTACACTCATTGAGACCATAATCTCGAGATAGTTCCGGCCGCAAGAAAAGATTGCGTGAGATGAAACCATAACCGATGGAGGATGGTCAGTGATATTGAGATCCTCTAGAACCCAGTTACTTTTTGCTAGGACAGGTTGAAGCCAACTTAAACTTCAAGAGGGTACCACCTTTGACATCATGAAAGCCTTAAACCTAAGGGTTTTGTGTGATTTGACTGTGTTTGCAATATCTGTGTTTGCTCTACCTGTGGTTTACCATGACATCATGCATCATAACATGGCATTCATACTTCATTACACTAACCATTTCAAAGACCAAGGGAATTTATCTTTGTTCTGTTTTGCAGATTATGGCTTCCGTACGCAGAAATACCATCTGAGTTAACTTTGTGCAAATACCTGCCCAACTTAAAGAGCTAGCCTCAAGAGTTTCTGAGACTTCTATGTTCATTAAGAGACACGGTCAACTTCTCAGCCTGGTTGCTTCAAATCTTGATGAGCAGATGATGAGCATACTTTTTCAGTTCTTCGATCCCGTGCATCATTTCTTCGCCTTTCCAAATTACCAGCTGGTACCCACCTTGGAAGAGTTCTCCCATCTATTGGGAATATCCATCCTTGAACAGGTACCCTTCACAAGTATGGAAGAAGTTCCTAGACCAGAAGACATTGCCTCAGCTCTACATTTGAAACAGGCTGATATGGTATCCAATTGGGAAACACGAAGCGGGGTTGAAGCTTTTCTAGCCAAATTTTTGATAGACCAGGCTCAGCTATTTTGGGATGATCTAGATTTTCAAGCTTTTTAAGATGTCTTAGCTCTCCTTATCTATGGTTTGGTTCTCTTACCGAATCCGGATTCCTTTGTAGATGTGAATGCTGTCAAGATTTTCCTTTCTCTCAACCCTGTGCCTACCTTGCTGGGAGATATCTTGCATACTCTCCACACCCGTACTATGAGGAGGAGAGGTACTCTTATGTGTTGCATGTCGTTGCTGTCGAGGTGGTTTAATTCTCACCTCCCTAAGTCTGTACTAAAGAATAAAGAAGGTTTGTGTTGGTCCTACAGAATAATGTCACTTGCTCATACAAATATTCTTTGGTGTTCCCGGGCTATGGAAGACACTGCTGTTATTGACCGTTGTGGGGGATACCCTAATGACCCATTGCTTGGAATCAGAGGGGGTATAACTTACAATCCTTGTCTAGCTTTGCGACAATTTGGTCGTTCTCGGAGAGATGGTCCCCATGAGTTACTTCTCGAGGACATTGTATTCGAATATAAGGAGGACGTTAAGGAGCATCGCCAGAGGTTTATACGAGCTTGGGGCATGGTGAACATATCTGACCCCCAAGAGTTGGGACCAAAGACTTCCCTTCCTATGCAGCCTTACCTCCAATGGGTCTGAGCTCGTGCCCAGAAGCTTGGGATGCCCTATGAGGCCGTGTTACCAGTGATTGTGGAGCCCACTAATGAAGAAGGCATTCCTTACACGGTTTTCTATCCTTACATGCCCACTGACCCTAGGGAGTTGCAGAGGTCTTGGATTCAGCTGAGGAATGAGCGGGATACTTATCGAGAGAAGTACCATGTCCAAGAAAGGAAGGTTTTTAAGCTCACCAGGCAGCTCGAGGAAGAAAGAGTGATCAATGACTACATCAGCACAAACAGGAAGCGACCATGGGACTTTTGATTTTGCTTTTTCTAGTTTTAGATTGTGTTTTGTTTACTTCTTTGTAACGCCTTAAAGGCATTGTTGAACCTTTCAAAGTTTAAGCTAATAAAGTTTTGTTTGTTTTTGGTTTGCAAATTTAAATTTCCCAAAGTCTTTGAAATCATTACATGCGCATCCCATTATCATGCACACCACTACAGGTACCATTACAGGTTTCTCATCTTCTTCTTTGTTTATTTCAGCATAAATGTCTTCCGGTCAAGCCATCAAAGATCTTCAGGCACAAAACGCCCAATTCCAACAGATGTTCATAAGTCTGGCTAAAGGGCAAGAGGATCTGAAGACCCTTATTCTGAAAGAGAAGAAGAAGAAGAAGGTCGGTATTTTAAACATGGGTAGAAGATTCGAAGAAAGGTTGAGACGACCAGATGATCTGACCTTCTCATCCAAGGACGGGGAGAACCAAGAAAGAGCGAAGGACCCTAGTCCTGCAGTTTCTGATAACGATACAGATTACGATGATGAGCAATATCCTCCTGCTGAGGATAGGTACAAGCAGCTAGAAGACCGTCTAAGTTCTATGGAGATTCAGAAAATACCTGGTTTGGATTTTAGAGAATTAGTGCTGGTATCGGGAGTGGTTATCCCTCATAAGTTCAAAGCTCTGGTTTTCGCCAAGTACGATGGGGTATCCTGTCCAAAACTCCATCTCCGCTTGTATGTCTGAAAGATCCAACCCCACACTGCTGACAGAAATTTGTGGGTTCATTTCTTTCAAGATAGTCTGTCAGGGACTCAGCTTGAATGGTTCTATCAGTTGGAGGGGGCCAGTGTCCGAAACTGGGAAGACCTTGCTCCTGCTTTTTACAAGCAGTATCAGTATAACACCGACCTTGCTCCCACTCGTACTCAGCTCCAAGGTATGTTTATGGGTGCAAGTGAATGTTTTAAGGACTATGCTAAAAAGTGGAGAGAATTGTCTGGAAGAGTCCAACCCGCTTTGTCTGATAGGGATTTGGTTGACATGTTTCTAGGGACGCTATCTGGTCCATTTTTCAATCACTTGATCAACAACTCATCATCTGGTTTCACTGAGTTGATTCTGAATGGAGAGAGAGTAGAAGATGGCATTCGAAGAGGTAAAATACAGAAGGATGTTTCGTCAAGTTTAGCAAAGAAGCCTTTCACCGGTAAGAAGGAAGCTAGTGCAGTCTATGGCCCGAGGGGCCAAAACAGACCCAAACACCTTCAAGCGGTAAATGCTGTAGTGATACCAAGACCCGCAGTTGCTCCACAATGAAACAACTAGCAAAGGATGGAAAGACCACAATGGTAGTTTACCCGCATCAACGTGACTTTGGTTGAAGTCCTACCTCATCTGCTGAAATCCAACTTGGCAGCCTTGAGAGAGGCTCCCAAGAATCCAAACACTACTTCTGCCAAATACAATTCCAACGCGCGGTGCGCCTACCATTCCGAGAGTATGGACCATGATACAAACGATTGCTGGGCTCTGAGGAATAAAGTGCAAGATTTGCTGGAAATGTTGCCTCGGATGTCCCATTCGAATGTTGCCTCGGAAATGTTGCCTCAGAAATGTTGCCACGGAAATGTTGCCTCAAATAGGATCTTAAGACTCTAGGGTTATTACTAAGGTATCCTAACATTGCTTTAGTGATCGTATGTCCCTTTCGAATTGACCCTTACAACTCCAAAGACGGTCCTACCTATTTCTCAATAGTAGGCTAGCGCTGTCTAAAGGAAACGAGAATAGAAACGATCTTTTTTCGAGTAGGTAGATGCTAGTAGGTACTTGCTCAAGTCAAAGCTTTTCACACTTACACATTTCAAAACTATTTTCAAAATAACTTCGTCACACCTTTGAGGACTGATACAAGGGTTATCACGAAGTCAAAAAATTTCAAAACAAAGCACATACACTAGCAATTTTAAAAGATGAGCAAGTACCTAAGAGCCCATGGAAAACCATGGATAGAAAGGGTGCTAACACCTTCCCTTTCTATAATCTACCCTCCGTACTCAGAATATATCAAAAAAGGATTTTTTCTGTACTTTTTTCCTTTCCGATTGGATGAAATAAAAGTCGGTGGCGACTCTTGCTTACCACGACATTTTGCGAACACAAAACGCAAAACGCAAACCAGCATATCAAACAGTCGGTTCTGCCACCGTATCACACTAAGTATCCTAATCTCATCCCTTACCGAGAGCACATGTTGACACAGATTCCACACTTTGAAGAAGTTACCTTTGAGCATTTTCCACAAGAGGAAAATCAATTAGCGGGCGCGCTAGCTACTATGTCATCCATGTTTAAAGTAAGATTGGATAGTGAAGCTCCTCGGATCACTTTTGAGAGATTGGATGAACCAGCAAACTGTTATGAGGTTGATACTGAAGAAGTAGTGGACAAACCTTGGTTTCATGAAGTGAAAAGATACACTGAAGACCAAGAGTATCCTGAGGGAGCTTCCGTCAATGATAAGAAGTTCCTAAGAAGGTTCTCTACCAAGTTTTTCCTCAGTAACGGAATCCTCTACAAGCATAACCACGATTCTACTTTGCTTCGGTCTGTAGACAAGAATGAAGCAGAGAAGATTATGGCAGATATGCACGAAGGTACCTTTGGCACCCATTCTAGTGGGAACACAATGGCTAAGAAGATTCTGAGGGCAGGGTACTACTAGTCCACTATGGAAGCCGACTGTTATCAGCATTCTCGAACTTGTCACAATTTCCAGATCTATGCTGACAGAGTACACGTGCCTCTAGTTCCCTTGAACATCTTGACTGCTCCCTGGCCTTTCGCAATGTGGGGCATTGATATGATCAGAGAGCTTAGACCTACCGCTTCTAATGGACACCACTTCATCCTGGTTGCCATTGATTATTTCACAAAGTGGGTGTAAAATTAAGCTTCTCAAATGAACTTTTGTTTTGATGAAGACAAACCATGATTGACAAAGAAGGCAAAGATTTATGATCAAGCTCAAAGCATCTATGGACAAAATCTCTAGTTCAAAGCTCTTAACAACTTTCAAGGTATAATGATATTATTTACTTTGATCTTAAGATATAGATGCTCAATGGTGAATAAGACATGTTTTATAAATCATTACTCAAGTTTTTCAAAGTTAAAATTCATTTTTTATTTGAGTGAAATCGATTTGCATATTAGTGCAATCGATTGCATGCTTCAATTTTTCAGATCTTTTGCTTCTGTTTCTCGGTGCAATTGATTTACATTGCTTGTGAAATCGATTGCATACTTAAAATTTTCAAAATGTTTGCTTCTGTTTCTCATGCAATCGATTTACATTGCTTGTGCAATCGATTGCACTCACTTATTTTTTGCTACTGACTTTACATGCAATCGATTGACATTGCTTGTGCAATCGATTGCACACTTAAAACTTTTGAAAATATAGTTGTTGAAACCCCGTGCAATCGATTTACACAAAGGGTGCAATCGATTGCATGCTGCACGATTTTGAAAAATAGCAGCTTTGCACATGCCTGTTCATAAATACCTTTTCATTGAAACCTTTCACTCAATCTTGGCATTTGTTTATGATTCATTTTCAGAACATTATGATGTTTCAAAAGGGTGCTATGAACATATAAATATTCATTTTCAAAATCATTTTCAAAACCTCTTCCAAATATATTTTCTGAATTTTCAAAATACAAACTCAAGCTTTTCTTCACTTTCATACATAAGTTTTCTGCACATTTTCATACATTGTTAAACAGAAAAATTTGAGCAATTATATCTTGAGTCATTGTACAATATTATTATTGGAAGAGAAGATCATTCATTGTTAAATCACTCTAAGTGACCATTACTACTCAACTCACTCAAAATCAAATATTGATAGTTACTTACTTATTTTTCCAGGATTGTTGGAAATAAGTTTAAGTGTTTTTAAAATCTTGTCTTTCCAGGATTATTGGATAAAAGTGTGTAGTCACTCTGAGAGGATTGTTCTCATTGTTGACATAGTGAAAATCCAAGAGGATTTTTCTTGGTCCAAGAGGATTGTTCTTGGTGTTTGGTTATACATTGTTGTCCAGGATTGTTGGAAGCAAGAAAGTCATTAAGAGAGGATTGTTCTCTTAGTGTACTTAGTGAAAATCCAAGAGGATTGTTCTTGGTGGTTTTATTGGTTAGAGTCTTGTATAGAAGGACTAGGGTGTCTTGTCTAGAGATCTAACAATAAGGAAATCTCTTTCATGTTGAAAGGGGACTGTAGTACTCTCGGACTGTAAGGGGAACCAGGATACATCTCCGTGTTCTTTACTTTTCTGCATTTACCGCTTTCATCACTAGTCATTAATCAGAAAAGAAAGAAACACATATGTAAAATCATGCACTAAACCAGAAAAATAATATCCATCTCACTAAAACGGAAAAACTTTTAAAGTACCTAATTCACCCCCCTCTTAGGCGCACTCTTTCCGTAAATTACAATTGGTATCAGAGCAGGTTATAGGTAACCTACTCCTAAAAGATCCAGAATGGCTTCCGCAAATCAAAATCCCGTTTTCAGAGATGGTGGTAGTAACAACAAGCCTCCTCTATTTTGTGGTGAAAATTTTGACTTCTGGAAAATATGCATGAAGGCACATCTAGAAGCACAAGGAGAAGAAATATGGGATACCGTCGAGAATGGTCCATTTATCCCTATAACGGTAATCAATGGTGCTGGCTCATCAAAGCCTAAAGCTGAATGGGATGAAGATGATAAGAAGAAGGTTCTCTATGATAAAAAGGCAATAAATATTCTTCAAGGTGCACTTGGCATGGATGAATTCTTCAGTGTCTCGGCATGCAAAACGGCGAAAGAAATATGGGATACCTTGGTAGAAACTCTTGAAGGAACCGCTGAAGTTAAAAGATCGAGATTAAATACTTTGAGTCAAGAATACGAACTATTCAGAATGAAGCCCCGAGAATCAATCCTCGACTTGCAGAAAAGATTTGTACACTTGACAAATAATTTGAAAGCACTCGGTAAGACTTTAACTAATGATGAACTTAATCTTAAAGTTCTTAGATCTTTATCCAGGGAATGGCAACCAAAAGTGACAGCAATATCCGAGAAGAAGAATCTATCCACAATGACTTCTGCCACTTTATTCGGAAAACTTCAAGAATATGAGACGGAACTTGCAAGGCTTGAAAAGCATGAAATCCAAGTAAAAGATTCAAAAGACATGGATCTAAATACAAGGATAAAAAATCATGATAGCAATCAAGAGGATGAATCCACTAGTAGTGAATATGATGACCTTATCAAGAAGATTGAAAAGGTTCTACGAAAAGAAAGAAAAAGGGAAGCACCAACAAGGAAGGTTATATGCTTTGAATGTGGAGAAAAGGGACATGTTAAAGTGAATGTCCTACACTTGAAAAGAATAAGAAATATTTCAATATAAATAAAGATAAGAAGTCAAAGAAAGCTAATATAGAATGGGAAAGTTCATCTTCCGATTCCGAAAACAATCAACGTGTTAATCTCGCATGATGGCCTCACACCATTCCGATGATGAAGACAATAAGGTTAGTAATGAATTTTCTCTTTTTGATAGTGATGCACAAGGTGCTATAAATGAACTATTGAATGAATGTAAAATTCTGTATAAAACTATTTCATCACAAAAGAAACAAATTTCATCCTTAGAAGAAAAATGTGAATCTATGGAAAAAGATTTCAAAGAAGAAAGACAAAAATCAAGTGATGAACAAAAATAGAATTTTGTATGCAAAAATTGTGAATCACTCTCTTTCCAAATTGTCCAATTAAAAAGAGTTATTGAAATATATGAAAAAGGTCAAATTGGATTGGAAGATGTTCTTAGCCAACAAAGATACTCCAATGATAAAAGTGGACTGGGATATTCAAAGTTTTCAAAACCAAGTTCTAATAAAACTATCTTTGTTAAGACTAGTGATCAATCATCAAAAGAGAAAGTGAACAAACCTAAAGTAGTTCACCACTATCCTAAAAAGAAAACATTTCCTTAGAAGAAATCTTATCCTTCTAGATATAGAGGTAACTTTGAACCTACTTGTTTTTATTGTGGTATTAAAGGCCATACACCTAATTCTTGCTATGTTAGAAACTTTAGTGTGGGAAATGGGAATTATGTGTAGGTTAAGAAAGGAACTAACTATGATTGACCCAAAGCACATTGGGTACCAAATCAAACTTAATTTGTTTTGTAGGTATGCTTGAAGACCACATACAATATTTGGTATCTTGATAGTGGTTTTTCAAAGCATATGACAGGAGACATATACTAACTTTCAAATGTAGTTCAAGTCCAAGTATTATTTCACATATGGGAAATACCTTAAAGGAAGAATTATTGGCATTGGCAAAGTTGATACACTAACTTTCATATCCACTGAAGATGTACTTCATGTTGAAGAACAGATGACAACTTCTAAGTACAAGTCAACTTTGTGACAAATGCTTCAACATCATGTTTTGATGAAGATAAGTACTATGTGCATCTATCAAAGGATGATAAAAAGTATCATGAAGCAATATGGCTATGGTTAAGTTTTCAATATTATTACATATATTATTGTCCATTTTTATTGCATCTTTCCCTTCTTTTTGATAATGTCAAAGGGGGAGAAGGATGTTATACTTTATGCTTGTATATTTTCTTGTCTTAATTTTTTAAGGTACTCTCCAACCAAGATGAACAAATTCAAAGGATTCCAACCTTCTCATACATATAGGGAGTTTTGCATCTTATGGGGAGAAGCTCTTTCCGGAAATTACAACGCATAAAGCAAGATTGTTTGTCGTCATCAAAAACGGGGAGAATGTAAAATCAAGCTTCTCAAATGAACTTTTGTTTTGATGAAGACAAACCATGATTGACAAAGAAGGAAAATATTTATAATCAAGCTCAAAGCATCTATGGACAAAATCTTCAGTTCAAAGCTCTTAACAACTTTCAAGATATAATGATATTATTTACTTTGATCTTAAGATATAGATGCTCAATGGTGAATAAGAAATGTTTTTATAAATCATTACTCAAGTTTTTAAAAGTTAAAATTCATTTTTTTACTTGAGTGCAATCAATTTGCATATTAGTGCAATCGATTGCATGCTTCAATTTTTCAGATCTTTTGCTTCCGTTTCTCAGATCAATTGATTTACATTGCTTGTGCAATCGATTGCATACTTAAAATTTTCAAAATGTTTGCTTCTGTTTCTCATGCAATCGATTTACATTGCTTGTGCAATCGATTGCACTCACTTATTTTTTGCTACTGACTTTACATGCAATCGATTGACATTTCTTGTGCAATCGATTGCACACTTAAAACTTTTGAAAATATAGCTGTTGAAACCCCATGCAATTGTTAGCTGGCTATTTCGAATAAGGAAGAAACCACTATCCAAATAATATTTCGAATAAAGTACCTAAGGAGATTAATATCAATATTGGATATTGGTAGGAGATATGGAGTCATTATGTTGAAGGATTATTCGATTTCCAGCAGATTTCGATTTGGACTTGTTTTGGTGTTCGAATTATAAAAGAGCTCCTTTATGTAAGGGTGCCAGAAGTTGGAAACGGTCCAGGTAATTGGGTTATTTCTAAAGCAGCGAAGGAACAAGATGCTTCGATTGGTACAGATTTCGAATTTCAAATAAAGAGCGCCATTCTAGAAGACGCGTGGAAGTCAGCAAACATAGGAAGCCTGCATGCTTCAAACGTGGCGTGATTTTAGAATAGGGCCGTTAGGGTCAAGACACTATAAATAGGTGTTCTTATGTTAGATTTAAAGAATGTTCACTTTTATGTACTAAAATATCTCAAAATACTCATTACTTCCGTGAATTAAGGAAAACGAGTCAGAAGATACAATGTACGTACTGAACATCATTACTTTTTTACAATTTCAATACAAGTCTTGTTATATTTAATTCTCCTTTACAACATTTCTGTCCTTAAATCCTTCGATTTCCTTGCATTCCTTTGTTTTACTTGCCTTTAAACACAGTCACTTCGTTAGAAACTTTACTTTCACTTTATCCTTTTAGTCAAACACTTATCTTTACATTCGAGCCCAAGTCTAATTCGAAGCCTTTCCTGCCTACATTCAGTTAGTTTATTCCTATAGACCATTTTAGAAATCTTTCCTAAGAATCTCGTATTCGAACTTAACATACAATATAAAGTCTATCAATATAATAGATATGAACATGGAAATAAGTTATGACACATGTGTTCTAGGATCAATCTAGTCGATCCTGCAAGTAACCAATAATAATTAGTAAATTGGAAGACTAGCGGTTGTTTACTAGAAATCACTGTAAACAGCAATCGATTTACACAAAGGGTGCAATCGATTGCATGCTGCACGATTTTGAAAAATAGCAGCTTTGCACATGCCTGTTCATAAATACCTTTTCATTGAAACCTTTCACTCAATCTTGGCATTTGTTCATGATTCATTTTCAGAACTTTATGATGTTTCAAAAGGGTGCTATGAACATATAAATATTCATTTTCAAAATCATTTTCAAAACCTCTTTCAAATATATTTTCTGAAATTTCAAAATACAAACTCAAGCTTTTCTTCACTTTCATACATAAGTTTTTTGCACATTTTCATACATTGTTAAACAGAAAAATTTGAGCAATTATATCTTGAGTCATTGTAAAATATTATTATTGGAAGAGATGATCATTCATTGTTAAATCACTCTAAGTGACCAATACTACTCAACTCACTCAAAATCAAATATTGATAGTTACTTACTTATTTTTCCAGGATTGTTGGAAATAAGTTTAAGTGTTTTTAAAATCTTGTCTTTCCAGGATTATTGGATACAAGTGTGTAGTCACTCTGAGAGGATTATTCTCATTGTTGACATAGTGAAAATCCAAGAGGATTGTTCTTGGTCCAAGAGGATTATTCTTGGTGTTTGGTTATACAGTGCTGTCCAGGATTGTTGGAAGCAAGAAAGTCATTAAGAGAGGATTGTTCTCTTAGTGTACTTAGTGAAAATCCAAGAGGATTGTTCTCGGTGGTTTTATTGGTTAGAGTCTTGTATAGAAGGACTAGGGTGTCTTGTCTAGAGATCTAACAATAAGGAAGTCTATTTCATATTGAAAGGGGACTGGAGTACTCTCGGACTGTGAGGGGAACCAGGATATATCTCCGTGTTCTTTACTTTTCTGCATTTACTGCTTTCATCACTAGTCATTAATCAGAAAAGAAAGAAACACATTTGTAAACTCATGCACTAAACCAGAAAAATAATATCCATCTCACTAAAACGGTAAAACTTTTAAAGTACCTAATTCACCCCCTCTTAGGCAAACTCTTTCTATAAATTACAATTGGTATCAGAGCAGGTTATAGGTAACCTATTCCTAAAAGATCCAGAATGGCTTCTGCAAATCAAAATCCCGTTTTCAGAGATGGTGGTAGTAACAACAAGCCTCCTCTATTTTGTGTTGAATATTTTGACTTCTGGAAAATACGCTTGAAGGCACATCTATAAGCACAAGGAGAAGAAATATGGGATACCGTCGAGAATGGTCCATTTATCCCTATAACGGTAATCAATGGTGCTGGCTCATCAAAGCCTAAAGCTGCATGGGACGAAGATGATAAGAAGAAGGTTCTCTATGATAAAAAGGCAATAAATCTTCTTCAAGGTGCACTTAGCATGGATGAATTCTTCCGTGTCTCGGCATGCAAAACGGCGAAAGAAATATGGGATACCTTGGTAGAAACTCATGAAGGAACCGATGAAGTTAAAAGATCGAGATTAAATACTTTGATTCAAGAATATGAACTATTTAGAATGCATCCCCGAGAATCAATCCTCGACTTGCAGAAAAGATTTGTACACTTGACAAATAATTTGAAAGCACTCGGTAAGACTTTAACTAATGATGAACTTAATCTTAAAGTGCTTAGATCTTTATCCAGGGAATGACAACCAAAAGTGATAGCAATATTCGAGAAGAAGAATCTATCCACAATGACTTCTGCCACTTAATTCAGAAAACTTCAAGAATATGAGACGGAACTTGCAAGACTTGGAAATAATGAAATCCAAGTAAAAGATTCAAAAGACATGGATCTAAATACAAGGATAAGAAATCATGATAACAATCAAGAGGATGAATCCACTAGTAGTGAAGATGATGACCTTATCAAGAAGATTGAAAAGGTTCTACGAAAAGAAAGAAAAAGGGAAGCACCAACAAGGAAGGTTATATGCTTTGAATGTGGAGAAAAGGGACATGTTAAAATTGAATGTCCTACACTTGAAAAGAATAAGAAATATTTCAAGATAAATAAAGATAACAAGTCAAAGAAAGCATATATAGCATGGGAAAGTTCATCTTCCGATTCCGAAAACAATCAACGTGTTAATCTCGCATTGATGGCCTCACACCATTCGGATGATGAAGACAATGAGGTTAGTAATGAATTTTCTCTTTTTGATAGTGATGCACAAGGTGCTATAGATGAACTATTGAATGAATGCAAAATTATGTATAAAACTATTTCATCACAAAAGAAACAAATTTCATCTTTAGAAGATAAATGTGAATCTATGGAAAAAGATTTCAAAGAAGAAAGACAAAAATCAAGTGATGAACAAAAACAAAATTTTGTATGCAAAAATTGTGAATCACTCTCTTTCCAAATTGTCCAATTAAAAAGAGTTATTGAAAGATATGAAAAAGGTCAAATTGGATTGGAAGGTGTTCTTAGCCAACAAAGATAGGGATATATATATATATATATATATATATATATATATATATATATATATATATATATATATATATATATATATATATATATATATATATATATATATATATATATATATATATATATATATATATATATATATATATATATATATATATATATATATATATATATATATATATATATATATATATATATATATATATATATATATATATATGTACACCCGGCAAGTCGAAAACCTGAAAAGGCGGCTTGGGCAAAAAAGGGTATCCCGGTGGACTGAAAACCCGAAAGGGCGGTCTAGACAGAAGTTAGGGATTGAAAGCGTATAACTATGTCCCGTTGGATCACCTCACAAATAGAATTCGGTATGAAGTGTCAAATTCAAATGGCACTAATCAATCAAGTCAGCTTCGGTCAAGCAGCAAAGTGATGTGATACTAAAAGATATAAAGGCAATAGCAGAATAGGAACCCAATAGGATCATTTCACATAACTGTTTTTCTTTTTATACTGCTTTGTATAATTTTCATTCTTACGACGGAATTCTCTTATTAGGATGTATGTCTCCTTGTACAAAAATGCCTGTTATAGGCAGACTTCTTCTGATTAATACAAAAGCTATCTCTTTGAAAGTGCATAAACTATTTGTTTTTATTTTTCTGTTTTGTTTTGCAAAAACGTCCAATGATTATTTTTAAATATGCATTTGAATATAATCACCGTTTACAAATACGTGCATAAAAAATAGAAAGACAGTTATTAATGGCTATAGAAATGGGACAATATCTTAAAAGCCGTTTGCAAATCCCCGCAGACACATCCCACAATAGACACAGAGACAGAGACGTCCTCCCACGAAGTCACTTCCATATCTTTAGCATACAACCTATTGATGTCAGAGATTCCGATATCCCCCGTAGAGCAAGATTCTCCAATCATCTCCCCAGCATCTTGAAGAATTCCATAACATGGTTCATAAACTTCTTGGGTTCCCCAACAGGGCTTCATAAAAATCCCCAAGCAGTTTACAGAGTTTTCTTTCCCCAGTAGAGTTTATTTCTCTAGCCACGAAAATCCATCTCCCAACAATTCAACTTCAACAAATAATGAAGAATCACATTCTTCATCCCCAGAAGCAGTCATGGATTTATTTTCCCTTAACTCAATGACGGTACAACAAACAACTGATCAGTTCATATATTGCATTCATACATTACTTTACAAACATCATAGCATATGCATACAAAATACATACAACACAATCTCATTTATTTTGAGAAAATCATTACACAATGTATGTCATGCATCATGACATTGCATACAACTAATTCTTTACCTTTTCAGGAAAGATCAACAAAAAAATATCATCATCAATTTTCAAGAGGTTCCGGATTAATACCTAAAACAAGACAGGACAACTATCTGTGAACAACTGATTGTAGATTAATACCTAAAACAAGATAGGACAACTATCTACATGAGAAGATTGAAGATTAACTCCCGAAACAAGACGGGGAAACTATCTTTCTTTCTCTAAGGTCAGAGACTAATTCCTGAAACAAGCCAGGGAAACTATCTTTATGACCAACAAAAAGCAGGTTCCAAATTAATACCTGAAACAAGACAGGACAACTATCTGTGAACAACTGATTGTAGATTAATACCTGAAACAATACAGGACAACTATCTACATGAGTAGATTGAAGATTAACTCCCGAAACAGGACCGGAAAACTATCTTTCTTTCTCTTTGGTTAGATAAAGATCAATTCCTGAAACAGGACGGGGTGACTATCTTAATCACCAATGACATGAACTCTCGAAACAAGACGAGTTTACCAACAAATTGATTGTAGATCAATTCTTGAAACAAGACGGGGTGACTATCTACATGACAAATACATCCTTCAAGACATCTACTATTTCAGTATAAATCGACCAAATATTTATTCTGATACTTCTTCCAATTTCTACCAATAGTCAATCTGGATGGAATCTGCAAGCACATCTCCGACAAAATCTTCATCACCACTCCAAATGGAATCGTTAAGCCCATTACCGATACAATCAACCACCATACCATCGAGTGAAAATTCCTGGGCACTCTAGTGTTCAATCATATTCCACCTTCAAGTCACGAATGGCGGACTCGCCAATCTAACTCTTCAGGTTTAAGAAGATTGAACAGGGGCAGCTGTTGTACCCCAAAATTTCCCCTCTTATTTCTCAACATATTTCCTACAAAGATCTTCAATGCCTCAAGTTTGCGCAAGTATCGACTAGGTCAAACAATCTCTTCAACACCGATGCCTCAAATTAGGGTTTGAGTTTGTACAAAGGCAGTCAGATTTCTAATGTTTCAAATGACTTTCATGCATCATTATGGACCCTCAGGATTACTTCTGTCAAGTTTCAAGTCTTGGATCACGATTTTCCAAGTAAGTCATTCAAATTATCAAAAGGGCAAAATGGGAAAAATTAGGGTTTTGACTGAAAATGACCGAACTTTGATTTTTGACCTAATACCTAAATTATTGGTTGGAAGCATGATCACAAGGATCCGAGCACGTCATTTTGACCTAATCGCATATTTTAATGCATCTCCTGAGATTAGTGGATTGATAGACAAAATTCGGTCAACTGGTGGAAAAAGTCAATTGTATACTAAAAAGTCAAACTTTGACTTTTTGACCAAAATTGAGTCTCAAAAATCACATTTCATCAAGACATCCAAAATATGAAATTTGATCATCAAAAATCAAGAGAGTAAAAAATCCAACATTTCAAGACTTGGAAATTTTTCTATGTATTTTCTATACTTGCTAATTTCATTGCTTCATGACATCTTTTCACTATAATTCAAAATAATTCAAGATGTTACAAATAATTCAAGTTATTAATAAGTGGCATTTTTGCAAGATTGCAAATCCTAAGTTTGGTCTTGTTTGAACTCTTTCCCTTTGACTCAAACCTTGCCACTATGCTGCCCACAAACATGCTTTGTCTTTGTTACAATATGCATAAATTGATCCAGAAACCAGATTTTGTATCATGCTACAAACAATGTTGTCCAAACCTGCTGTATTTCCCACATAATATCCCAAAACCATGTTAAAAAAACAGTTTGCTATACTGCTATAAAACAACCATGCACCAAGCTGTCACAACACTCCAAAATTACTGCAAAAACAGCCCTGCTATGCTACTACCAACCCAGTCCAAGCCTCCATTATCTCAGCCCCATATTTGCACCAAATTAGCACATAAGAGATGCATCAAAAATCTATGAAGACAACATACCTAAACAGTTTAAATTGTTATTTGTTTCCCTCCCAAAATCCCAATAAAACTCATCTATAAATAAACTGTTTTCACAACACACAAGGGGTTTGCTTTTAGAGAAAGAATACAGAGTTTTGAGCAGAAAAAAATAGAATTCTTTGTAACCTTGGCTCATTCAAAAAACCAGTTCTACTTTCATTCAAAACAGAACCTCAATCCACTATTCCATCTTACAAACTCTCCCATAAATCAAACACCTTATCACATAGAGATTGTTCAAACACAAGAATAGTTTCTGTAGTGCCATTATCTTCACCCCCCCAAACATAAAAATAGTATTGTACAACCTGACTGAGTTAGTGTGATTCACCAGTTTGGAAAAGCTTCCTAGAGATTCATTGGAGTCATTACAGCATCTTGAAAAGTATTCAGATTTAAAACACCAAGTGGATTCTCAAGGTAAGTCTTCTTGACTTGGCATTTTTTCATACATCATTATGATTTATTTTTGAAGATAAACTGTAGTAATCATTGCGCCTTTGAGCTAACCATTTGCTTGCTATTTATGTTTATCAATTATATGCTGTAAATTGACCTGTACCGACAATAAAACAATGTTTAAGGAAAAAAAAAAAACTGTAGCATGAGTCGACACATACCCACATGGGTTGACTCATTCTAGTGAAAAAGTAGTGTATGAGTCGACACATGGCCTTATGCATCTACTCATACTGTTGTCTAGGCCCTAAAACAGAAGGATGAAAGGTGCATGAGTTGATACAAAACACATATGTGTCGATACAAATAGGCGTATGAGTTGACACATACCTTTATGCATCGACTCATACTGAGTTAATTTGGTTTTACAGGGGCAAGGAAAGTTATGTGTCGATGCATAGTAGCATGTGTCGATACATAATAGTTCAAAATACAATTTTTCCTTCTTTTTACATTGTTTTTACATTGCCCTCATTGTTATTCGATATGGTTGTAATATTTAAGTTTCCACCTCATCCCCATTTGTAAATTGTACCCCCACTCCCCTAATGATGTAAGAGTTTAGGATTTTGATTTCTGCAATTTACGGCTTTAACATAAATTGTTAGTAATTAAGGTGTGTATTGCAAGATAAAATCAACTGCTAGAAAACCCTAATCTCAAAGACAAAAAGTGCATGCAATCAAACACACAATTCACACGTACATCTCTAGGGTAACCTCGCTTGTTGCCTCAGAAAATAGTCATGTCCCTCGAATATAGGGGTTTTAGCAAAGACCCTCGATAAAAAATATTGTAGTCCCTCGATGTCCCTTGATGTTGCATTCGGTAAAACGATCTCAGTCCCTACGAAAATGGCTAAAACGTCTCATAAGTTGTCTTCTATGACTATACGATTGACCCATGTCTGGCCCTTCACATCCAATGATGGGGCTTATTACTAATCAATGGTAAGGTAGGAATATCTAAGGGAGGAGGAAAAGAATAAAGACCTTTTGAGTAGGTAGGATGCTTGTAGTTTCTTGCTCACAAACTAAAACCATTTCCCACTCACACTTTCAAAACACCTTCAAAAACAAACATCACTTTGAACTATTTTCAAAACCAACACTTTGTAGACATTATTATAGAGACAATAATCATTACAAAGTTTTCCGAAACAAAGGCATTTTCAAAATAATTTCAAGAACCCACCACAAACACATTTTAAACAAAGCATTTTTCAAAGTGATCTAGCAAGCAACTAAGAGCTCGTAGATAACTATAGATGAAAAGGGTGCTAACACGTTCCCTTTTCATAACCTATCCCCCAAACTCAAGAAAATATCTTGAATGGTCTTTCCTGTTCTTTTCACCCTTTCCTTTATTGGATAAAAGAAAATTCGGTGGTGACCCTTGTTATTCGTAACAATTGCGATAAAACGCAAAATACCCAAGTCTGTTCTCCCACCGTATGACAACTAGTACCAGATAAAAACCTAATTTTTTCAGAAATTTCATCTTCAAAATTTGCATCACTCAGGTAACATAAATGAAAATAAGGGCATGGTTAGCTTCAGGGCTATGATGTCTATATTTTTTATTCACAAAGTAAACATTAGTGATGTTTGTAGAGAGAGTTTGAAGTTGAGAAAACATACCTCAAAACTGGATATCATGTATGGAGTTTGAGAAACACTGAAAGTGTGGTGATGATCTGGATAGCTTCACTGGACTCCTAGGAAGCTAATGCAACTCTTACTTTGTGTTGAAAGCGCCTGAATCGTGCTGGAGAAGTCAAGTTGCAGAGCTGAGTTTTTGAGTTTGGAAGATGATGAAGATGGAGTTACAGTTGTGAAACAGGGATGGGGATGAGTTTTATATAAAGTATGTAATCTTTGTGATTGATTTGGAGATGAAACGCACAAGTGGATTGTGAGATGGAAGTTCAAGGTCAAAAATGACAAGCTATGTAGGTTTTTGTGCAAATTCTAGTTTGAGGGCTTGTAAATTTGTGTTTTAGGTTGTGTTATACCCCAAAATTTTCCCTTTCAATTTCTCAAGAATTCTCTCACAAGATCCCCATTGATTCAAGACTGCACACGGTTTGATCAGTTCAAGACACCTCCTCCAACACTAATGACTCAAAATTAGGGTTTGAATTTGTATAAGGAAAATTGGACTTTTAATGCTTCATATAAATTTCATGGATCATTTTGGACTCCCAATATTTCTCATGTCAAGTTTCAAGCTTTGGATCACATTTTTGCTCAGTCAATTGATCAGTTGACCTAAAATTAACCATATTGGGGAAAAAGTCAACTGTGGTCAATTTACAATCAAACTTCATAATTTTTGATCCATATCAACATTTTGAACTCATATATGGAAATTGATCAAGTTTGGATCATAATTCCTCAAGAAATTTGATCAGATCATCAAAAGGGCAAAATGGTCAAAATTAGGGTTTTTGCTAAGAAGGTTCAATTTTTGAGTTTTGACCTAACACATGACTTGTTGGTTTGAGACATGATAGAAAGGATTCAAATGCATCATTTTAACCTAGCGACATAGCTTAAAACATTCCCCAAAGATCAATTGCTTGATAGTTGAAATTCAGTCAACTGATGAAAAATTAACTAATACACTAAAAAGTCAAACTTTGACTTTTTGATCAAAATCAAGTTTCAAAAATCACATTTCATCAAGACATATCCAAATATGAAGTTTTTTCATCAAGAAATCAAAAAGTCAAAATTCGTTTTGAAAAGTCAAAATTTGTTTTGAAAAGTCAAAATTTCCAAGACTGAATTTTTTTCTAAGTGTTGGAAAATTTACTTCTTTTCATAACTTTGTGCCAAATTTTCACCATGATGCAAGATGATTCAAGGAAAACTTCCAACATGAAAGTTAAAGATCTTAATGAGATCTAAAACATTGTAATACATAAATTTTTCTAGAAATGCTTGGATCTCATGTTATTAATTCATAAAGACATGTTCATGAAACAAAAACACTTAGTGAAATTTTGCCCTAGTTAGGCCGATTTTTGACATAACTTCATGGCAACTTTTCATCTATTTCCAAATTGAATCTTCATAAATGTCCAACATAAAGGTTGTAGACGATGTTACAAGCTTTCCAAAATGTCTAAGAAATCATTGAGATCACGCTTGAGCTAAGAGAACCGAAGGCAAGAAGTTAGGGTTTCATTTTTGTTTTGCAAGGCAGATTTTGTAATGAACAATTACCCAATCTTCAAGCATACTGTACAAATCTCACTTTGCAGGTCTCAAACTTGTATTTCACTCCATAATTAATGGTTTACACAACTGATTAGGCCTTTATCCAAGTGCTTGAAGCTTTGTCCAAATTGGTTTTCCATTTATGGCACAAGGTTGCCATTTCCATTTTGATAAAGCATAACTTTTGCAATTGTCAACTACTTGAGCCTATAAATTGTTTTATATGCATACAAGAAAAGTAAAAACAAAAATAAACACGTCTAAGGCCTCTACCAACTCAGATCAAGCTTGTACAACACTTTGGGACATGTCTTCTCACTTTTCTTCAAGAGCAAGTTATAGAGCGAAAATGCTAGAACTCAGAAACCTTGAGTGCAATTGATCTCTAACCTTCTCCAAACATATACACAAGTCTATTGAAACATAAAAACTGATGATCAAGCCCTGAAATACCCTAAAACAGAGAATCACCAAGAACATCTCAAAACTTGTCATTTTTGAGTTTTGAACCCAATCTTCAAATCTACTCGTGCATTTCTTGGCCTTTTGGTTCCTAAAGCTTTTAAACATCATCCATAAACAATCCGAACACCTGTTATACAACTGTAACTCCATCTTCACGAACATCCATTTTCAAAAACTGAAGCTTGCACCTTGACTTCTCCAGAACGTTCCAGCCATCCATAGTTCAAGCTAAGGGTTGCACTAGCTTCCTAGGAACTTGAGGAAGCTAACCTGATCATCACAGCAACTTGAATCAAGCTCTAATTCAAAACACGATCTCCAGCTGCAAGGTGAGTTTTCTTAATTTTCATGTCATTATTTAGGCATTGTTAGACTTGTATTTTCAAAGACAAAATGTAGATATCATTGCCCTGGAACTATACATATCCATAGATTTCATTTATATGGCCTGAGTAGGGAGAATTTTTGACCTGAACTTTATGAAAAAATCAGGTTAAATTTGGTACCATTCAAAATTCATGCTTGTTTTTGATTTATAGTTTTAATGCTTTACATTTCTGGAATCATGATGAAATTTGCCACAAGTTTCATGTTTACATTTTTCATTTTGGTTGAGAAATGAATAAGATGCAAATGGTTTGGATGATGTAAGGTTGAATATGAAGTTCAGGCCTAGGAAGAGTTTTCAAATATATATTTATGGTTTGATATAAGTAAATAGATGTATAGCCACCCCAGTGGTGGAGAGCGCGCACGTTTATGCTAAGGGCCTGGGTTCGATCCCCAACGCTGCCCTTTTTCCATTTTTTCATTATTTCTTTCTTTTTGACACAAGCTAGCGCGCCTGGGCCCTAAACCTTTGGGCTTTGCCACTTTTGCTGCATCTAACCCCCTTGTTCACTTATAACACACAACCCATTTTTTATGTGTATTTTTTGTCTTTCTGACCAACAAAAATAGGCCTTGGGCCTAAACCAAAAAAACTATTTTCTATCAAACTCCCTAAACCATTTTTTAAACCCCGTGGCTTTTATTTTATATTTTATTTTTATTTGGTTTTCTTAAATATTATTATTATTATTATTATTATTATTATTATTATTATTTTTTAAAATCCCAAAAATATTTTATTTATCTATTTATATATTTAATATACTAAATATTTTTATTTTATTTCCTTTTCTAAGCAAAAAAGACCAAAAATATTTTCCATTCAAATTAATTTATCTTTTAAATATAAATGAATATTTATACTTAGGTTTATTTTTTCTCTTCTAAATTAAAATTAGTTTAGAACTTAGGAACTCAATTAATTTTTTCTATACTAGTTTAATTAATATAAAACCCTTTTCATAAAAAGCCTAAAAAATGTTTTCTTGATTAATTTTATTTCTTTTCTTAATTAACTTAGATTTAACTTTCTTAATTTATTTAATTACTTTCTTTTAATTAATTAGGTCAAACTTCTTCACAAATTCAAACAAACAAAATTATTTTATTTTCTTTATACACCACATTTACATCTTTTTACATTATCTTTAACTATTTATTATATATTATTTTTCAATTTAATATGGTTGTAATAGATAATTAGAATTTAAATTCTTGCAATCCCCATTTGTAAATATGTATACCCCATCCCCAAATGATGTAACAACGTAGGATATTTACTTTTTGCAATTTATCACTTTCATATAAATGCTAGTAAATTAGGGTTTGTATGGAAAGATAAAATCAACACTAGAAAACCCTAATTCAAGACAAAACAATACATGAAAAATAAACACTTTCACACTTTGAACCTCTAGGGTTAACTCCACTTATCGCCTTGAGAAAATAATCATGATATGCATGTGAGACATCTTAGCCAAAACAAATAAAAAATACAAGATCATATTACCTCGATGACACTACAAATGTTACCTTACAAATGATCTTAGTCCCTTAAGGAAAATGATAAGACATCTCACAACATTTCTATCCATGACTATACATGACCCATGCCCGTCCCTTCATATCCAATGATAGGGCTTCTTATCAATCAATGGTAAGATAGAAATATCTAAAGGAGGAGGAAAAGAAATAAGGCCTTTTGAGTAGGTAGAAGGTTCATAGTTGCTTGCTCACAATCCATCTTGAAAAAAAACATCTTTCAAAATACACCAAACACTTTCAAAAACATGAAATATATTCAAAATTCAAACACTTTGTATTGCATTCTTATAGAGACGAGAATCATTAGAAAGTTTGCCTAAACGAAGGCGCTTTTCAAAAATACTTTCAAAATCCACCACAAACACATTTCAAACAAAGCAATTTCTAAAAGTGATATAGAAAGAAACTAAGAGCCCATAGATAACTATGGATTAAAAGGGTACTAACACCTTCCTTTTTCATAACCTACTCCCCCGAACTCAAGAAAATATCTCAAAGGTCTTTCCTGTTCTTTTCACCCTTTCCTTATTGGATAAAAGAAAAGTCGGTGGCGACTCTTACTATCCGCAAAAATTGCAATAAAACGCAAAACAACCAAGTCAGTTCTCCCACTGTATCACAGGTTGAAAATGGCTCCTCTATTTATAGAGGAAATGTTTTGAAGGCTCTAGTGATCAGAAACAAAGAATCACATGTTATGGTCTTGAAACTTGTTTTTGAAGTAAGCTTGACAAACATTGTTCCAATTCATGGTACAAGGACTTATAGGGTGGTTAGGAGGCTTTATATATGCTGCTTCTTGCTTTAAAATGTTTTGGATTCAGAAGCAACAATGTATGAGCTCAAGGAGAGTTGACATTATGATTAAAGTCCCTTTTCCAAAATGTAAGTGTGAATTTTGTTCCATTAATGGAATGATCAATTGGACAATGGCTTAAGCTCTTGGATCATAGCTAAATTACTTATGTAAACATCTGATTATGGATAGATTTTCAAGTCAAGAGGCCTGCAAAGAAAGATTATGTAGCATAGTTATGTGATTTGGTTATGTGTTCTTCATGAAAATGCCTTGTAATTCAAGAATGGATGCCCAACTTCATCTCTTCGAATCTCCTAGCTCAAAAATGATCTCTTTAAGTTCCTAGAAATTTTGGAAATCTTGAAACATTGTCTACAACCTTCATGTTGACCACTTTGGTTAAATCATCTTAGAGCTTAGTTAAAATTGGCCAAGAAGTTAGGACAAAAATCTGCCTAAACTTGCTAAAATTTTCGCTAAGTATTTTATGAAAAATGTCATGACTTTATGAGCTTATATCTTAAAATCTAAGCATTTTTTGGATATAAACCCTAAGGGAATAAGTTGTAGAATTCATTAATATCTACAACTTTCATGTTGGAAGTTTTCCTTGAATCATCTTGCATCTAGTGAAAAATTGTCATGAAGTAGTGAAATTATCAAGGATAAAAACACTTAGAAAATTTCTAAGTATTGAAAACTTTTACTTTTTATGGACTTTCTTGACTTTCTTGATTCTTGTTGACCAAGTTTTATATTTTTGAATGTCTTGATGAATTTGATCTTTGAAATTTAATATTGATCAAAAAGACAAAGTTACACTTTTTGTGTTTCAGTTGACATTTCATCAGTTGATCCAAAATTCAACTATCAATCCATTGATCTTGAGAAATGATTTGATCCATGAAGTTAGGTCAACATGTTGTGTTTTAATCCTTGAAATTATGCTTCAAGCCATTAGGTCATGTACTAGGTCAAAAGTCAATGACCAATTAATCTCAGTCAAAACCCTAATTTTGAAAAATTGGCCCCTTTGATGATTTGAATGCTTTTCTTGAGGAATTGTGATAAAAACTTGATAAATTGATGAATATCACTTCAAAATGTTGATGTTGGCCAAAAATCATGAAGTTTGATTGTATATTGACCACAATTTACTTTTTACCTAATACAATTGATTTTCAGTCATCTGAGCAATTGACTGAGCAAATTTGTAATGCAAGGCTTGAAACTTGGTAT
Source organism: Vicia faba (assembly GCA_948472305.1). Classification (NCBI taxonomy): domain Eukaryota; kingdom Viridiplantae; phylum Streptophyta; class Magnoliopsida; order Fabales; family Fabaceae; genus Vicia; species Vicia faba. The sequence goes on along the minus strand of OX451741.1, from coordinate 318,342,769 downwards.
GAGAAATATTGAAGACTTATAATGAACCATGAAAGTCATTTGAGGTATCAAAAGTTCAATATTCCTTGATAAAATCAAAACCCTAATTTGGAGGTTTAGTGCTTAGGAGGTGAGCTTATATGATCAAACCATTGAGAACCCTTGAGCATTTGAGATCTTTGGTGAGAAATGTCTTAAGAAAAGAGAGGGAAAATTTTGGGGTACAACATCTGCCCCTGTTCAATCTTCTTAAACCTGAAGAGTTAGATTGGCTTGTTCTCCATTCGTGACTTGAGGGTAGAAGATGATTGAACACTTAAGTTCCCAAAAATTTGTACTCGCTTGTGCACAAAGTAAAACTGTTTGTTGATTATATCGAGAATGAGCTTAGAGATGCCATTTGGATAGGTGACATAAATTTGTCAGAGATGGGCTTATAGATGCCATCCAAAGTATTTGTTGATAGAGAAATTAGACTAAGTCTACGCTCAGATTTAACTGGGAGAAGTATTAGAATAAATCTTTGGTCAATTTAATCTTAGCCAACAAAGGTCTTTAAATCTTTAACTGAGAGAAGTATCAGAATAAATCTTTGGTTGATTTAATCTGAGCCATAAAAAGGTCTACTGAGAGAAGTATCAGAACAAATCTTTGGTCGATATAATCTAAGCCAACAGATGTCTTTAAATCTTTAATTGAGAGAAGTATCAGAATAAATCTTTGGTTGATTTGATCTGAGCCATAAAAAGGTCTACTGAGAGAAGTATCAGAGCAAATCATTAGTCAATTTAATCTGAGCCAACAGATGTCTTTAAATCTTTAGCTGAGAGAAGTATCAGAATAAATCTTTGGTTGATTTAATCTGAGCCAATAAAGGTCTATTGAGAGAAGTATCAGAACAAATCTTTGGTCGACTTAATCTGAGCCAGCAAATGTCTTTAAATCTTTAACTAAGAGAAGTATCAGAATAAACCTTTGGTCGATTTAATCCGAGCCAGAAAAAGGTCTACTAAGAGAAGTATAAGAACAAATCTTTGGTTGATTTAATTTGAGCCAGCAAATGTCTTTAAATCTTTAACTGAGAGAAGTATCAGAATAAATCTTTGGTCGATTTAATCTGAGCCAGAAAAAGGTCTACTTAGAGAAGTATCAGAGCAAATCTCTGGTCGATTTAATCTGAGCCAACATATGTATTTAAATATTTAATTGAGATACGTATCAGAATAAATCTTTGGTTGATTTAATCTGAGCTAGAAAAATGTCTACTGAGAGAAGTATCAGAATAAATCTTTGGTCGATTTAATCTGAGCCAGCAAATGTCTTTAAGTCTTTAACTGAGAGAACTATCAGAATAAATCTTTGGTCGATTTAATCTGAGACAGAAAAAGGTCTACTGAGAGAAGTATAAGAGCAAATATTTGGTCAATTTAATCTGAGCCATAAAATGTCTTTAAATCTTTAAATGAGTATGTAGAACGTTCATAGTTGCTTGGTCATAATCCATCTTTAAAACAAACATCTTTCAACATACACCAAACACTTTAAAAAACTTGAAATATTTTCAAAAGTCCAACACTTAGTATTGCATTCTTATAGAAACAAGAATCATTAAAAAGTTTTCCTAAACGAAGGCGCTTTTTAAAAATACTTTCAAAATCCACCACAAACACATTTCAAACAAAGCAGTTTCAAAAAGTGATCTAGCAAGTAACTAAGAGCCCATAGATAACTATGGATGAAAAGGGTGCTAACACCTTCCATTTTCATAATCTACCCCCCCAAACTCAAGAAAATATCTCAAAGTTCTTTCCTGTTCTTTTCACCATTTCCTTATTGGATAAAAGAAAAGTCGTTGGCGACTCTTGCTATCCGCAAGAATTGTGATAAAACACAAAACAACCATGTCAGTTCTCCCACCTATCATAAAATTGGCGACTTTGTTGGGGAAATCTTAAAAGTGGGGTTACCTTAGAGCTATATCATATTTACTTGCTTTCATTGTTTGATTTGTTTGATTTACACTTTATGGGTCATTGTTTGGGTTTGTATTGATCCTCTACCCGGATCTGGGAACACCATTAGGTAAATAATAAATATTGTGGAGACTGTACAACGTAGACCGATATGGTTGAGACAATAGTTATGTTAGTGTGACATATTTGTGGGTATCAGTATCCCTTATGGTGAATTAAGGAGAATACGGGGCCACTGAGTGATGTCATGAAGCACTAACGAACCTTAGAACCTTTAATTGAACAACTTGTTTATTAGGAAGTAGTGAGATAGCCGGTTTCGATGGAAAGCTGAAAATTGGTTGATACTCGATACTATGCTCATTGAGATCAGACTTTTGGGATATTTTTGCCACAAGAAAAGATTTATTGTGCTAAAATAATGCCCAATAAAGAAAGATCAGTGATATTGAGATTCCCTAGAACCTGATTACTTTCTAGGACAGGTTGAACCAACTAAACTTCAAGAGGGTACTTACCTATGAAACCCATGCAAGCCTAAACCTAAGGTTTTTGTGTGCTATGTTTGTGATTATTATTCATGTCATCATAAACATCATAACATCATAATGCATTCTCACTAACCATTTCAAGGATTTAGGAATTTATCTTTATTCTGTTTTGTAGGTCATGACTTCTACTCGTAAGAATACCATCCGACTCAACTTCGTGAAAGTGCATCCTCAACTTTAAGAGTTAGCATCAAGAGTGCATAGAGATTCTCCTTTCACCAATAAATATGGTCGAATTCTCAACTTGGCTACCTCAAACTTCCAAGAAGACATGATGTATATGCTTTTCCAATTCTTTGATCCTATGCATCATTGTTTCACCTTTCCCGACTACCAATTGGTGCCTACATTAGAGGAATTATCTTAATTATTAAGAGTGCCTATGCTTGATCAAATACCATTAACCGGTTCAGAAGAGACTCCAAAACCTGAAGTTATTACCAAAGCTTTGCATTTGAAGAAATCCGACATTGTGGAAAATTGGGAGACAAGAAGTGGAGTTAAAGGTTTCTTAGCCAAGTTTCTGTTGGAGAAGGCTCGTTTGTTCTGGGAAGATTTGGATTTTCAAGATTTTGAGGATGTCTTGTACCTTCTAATCTATGGTTTGGTTTTATTTCCAAATTTGGACCAATTCATATATTTGAATGCCATCAAGGTTTTTCTCTCTCGTAATCCCGTACCTACTTTGCTTGGAGACATTCTACATTGTTTCCACACTCACACCATGGAGATAAGGGGAGATCTTTTGTGTTGCATTCCATTACTCTCTAGATGGTTTATTTCAAACCTACCTCGATCAATGTTGAAGAATGAGCAAGGCTTGACATGGTCTCAAAGATTAATGTCACTCACACATTATGATATTTATTAGTGTGCTCGATCTATAGAGGACCTTACTATTATTGACTATTGTTGGGAAATCCCTAATGTCCCTCTACTTGGAATTATGGGAGTGTAATATGGTGGGAGAACTAACTTGGGGTGTTTTGTGTTTGATCGCAGTTGTTGCGGATAACAAGAGTCACCACCGACTTTTCTTTTATCCAAAAGGAAAGGCTGAAAAGAAGAGGAAAGACCTTTAGAGATGTTTCTTGAGTTCGGGGGGTAGGTTATGAAAAAGAAAGGTATTAGCACCCTTTTCATCTATAGTTATCTACGGGCTCTTAGTTTCTTTCTAGATCACTTGCTTTTGTTTGAAAAATGTGCTTGTAGTGTGGGTTTTGAAAGTATTTTGAAAATGTCTTTGTAATGGTTCTCGTTTCTATAAGAACGCGTACAAAGTGTTGTTTGGAAAATAGTTCAAAGAGGTGTTTGTTGAATGTGTTTTTGAAAAGGTATCTTTGTAATGGTTCTCGTTTCTATAAGAACGCGTACAAAGTGTTTATCTTTTGAAAATGTTTCAAGATGAGAGTGTTGGTGTATAAAATGTTTTTGTTGTGAGCAAGCGAGAAACTAGGAGTAACCTACCTACTTAAAAGGTCTTAAATATTCTTTTCCTCCTCCTTTAGATGTTGCTATCTTACCATTGATTTGGTAAGAAGCCCCATCCTTGGATGTGAAGGGACGGGCATGGGACGTTTGTATAGTCATAATATCAATGTTGTGAGATGTCTTTGCATTTCTCTTGAGGGACTAAGATCATTTGTAAGGCAACATTCGAAGCGTCATCGAGGGACTATGATCTTGTATTTTGATTGTTTTTCCAAAGTGTGATACGGTGGCAGAACCGACTGTTTAATACTGGTTTATGTTTTGCGTTTTTGTTCGCAAAATGTCGCGGTAAGCAAGAGTCACCACCGACTTTTATTTCATCCAATCATGGAAAAGGAAAAAGAACAGAAAAAATCTTTTTTTGAGATATTCTGAGTACGGGGGGTAGATTATAGAAAGGGAAGGTGTTAGCACCATTTCTATCCGTAGTTATCTACGGGCTCTTAGGTACTTGCTCATTTTTGAAATTGCTTGTGTGTGTTTGTCTTGAAAATGTTTTACTTTGTGATAACCCTTGTATCAGTCCTCAAGGATGTGATGAAGTTTGTTTTAAAGATTTTTTTTTTGAAAGGTGTTTGTGTGAAAATTTTTTATTGAACAAGTACTTAAGATTCTACCTACTCGAAAAATATTGTTCGTTCTATTTCCTTTAGACAGCGCTATCCTATTGTTAAGGAGTAGGTAGCACTGCCGTTGGAGTTGTAAGGGACATTCGAAAGGGACAAGTACAATCACTAAAGCAACAGTTAGAAAACTTTAGTAGTAACCCTAAAATCTTAAGATCTTTTCGAGGCAACACTTCTGAGGAAACATTCGAACGGGACATTTTGATCTCTTAGACAAGAGGGAAACCACTAAAATCTCCTATGCATAATGATTGTTTACCGAAGGCAGCCGAAGTGAGGTAAACCCTAGGAGTGAACATGTGCATATGATTTGTATCAGTTATTTAATCTTTGCACATTAGGTGATCTACCATTTTAATTTTAGATATTCTTTCCATACAATCCTATTAGCATACATCTAGACAGTTAAATATTTGCAGGAATTAAAAATGCGAGAAAATAAACCTAGCTATTACAAGGCTTCAGGGATGGGGGTTAATTACATAACCAAAGAATCGGAGATTAAAGCAGTAAATAAAACCCTAGTTTAACTATTACAAACCATTGGCAGTTACAAAAATAATGGAAAAGAAATAATTAAATGCGCGGCGAATTAAAGACGAGGGATGTTAAAAAATAACCTAAACCCTAATTGAAAGGAAAATAGATTTTTGTATATTTTTTTATTGGAGAAAATAATGAAATTGCAATTTAAATAAAACCCTAATTTCTAATTGCTTTTAATTATGAAAAAGAAATTGAAATTAACCTAATCTAGCTTTAATTAAATAATTTAAAGAAAATAAAATATTTTACAAAGAAAACAAGATTTTGCATTTTTTTGGTTTTTTTATTTGAGAAAAGAAATATAATTGTAAAATTAAAATCTAGTTTCTATTTGATTTTAATTATAGAAAAAGAAATTAACTTAACCTATATTTCTAATTAAATTAAAATAAATATTTTATTAAAAAAAATTCTTTTTTTGGTGTTTTGTGATTTATTGATTTTATGACTAATAAAAAAAGTAATTAACTTGGTGAAAAATAATTAAACAAAATAATAAAAGAAAAGAAATAAATAAAGAAAAAGAGAATGGGCCTGTGTTGAATATCAATTCTGGGGGGTGTCATTCTGAATTCTCTAAGGCCCAAAATGCTCCAAGCCTGGTCAATATTGGATCCTGTGTAGCATTGACGTGAACGTACCATGGTCCCTCATGGATGGAGCGTTAGATCTGATGGCACGCTGGATCAAGTGGTTGGACACAAGTGTGCATGGTGGTCACCAGGAAGGATGATGCGTTGGATCTGTTACAAGAAAGTGAAATAAAGACAATTTTGTTGGGACCTGGGATCGAACCCAGGTCCTTATACTCACTACCAATGCCTTATTGCCATATGAGCTGCACGCTTTTGTTGTAAGTATAATACAAACACAATATAATATATGAAATAAAGTGATTAGTGGAAAAAACAAAAACAAAAATGCACGCGCTGGTTCGAATGGGCGAATGGCTGGCTGACACCTAACCTTCTTCTTCCTCTCTCCGTCGTCTTAGGCTCTGGTACTTTTACCTACAGACAAAGGTCTGTTGCTACAAACCTGTGAAACTCAAAAATCTACAACACACAAGATAAATGGCATCTAATTATATATATCAACTCATTTTGATCTTGTGAACATCATGGTACCCCTTTTACTGGCCAATTTAACCTGTGGACAAAACCCCTAAACTGCACATACAAACCCTAACAATGGAAAAGGCATGTATAGGCTTCAAAAGCGCATTTAAATAATCCGTTTAGCTTGCAAACATGATGAGGATCACAAATATATAACTTAAACATGCTAATGATGCAAGAACTATGATAATCATTTCTGAATTTTTTTGCAAACCGTGAGGGTGATCGCACACGTTTCTGGGTGTTTCAAGCCTTGCAAACGATCCAATTAGCTTCTGGGAAGGTCCAGGAAACAATTGGAATTGTTGGGATGGTTTGAATTGGCCTGTGGAGTGAAAACCGATTCACACTTTTCTTTGGATTTTTGAATTTTGCTCTGCCTCTTTCACGATTGCTAACCCTTCTTTTTTGCTTTGTTCTTGTCTAATATATACCTAGGGATGAACTAGGGTTACAAACTTGGATTGAATCTTGTAATTTGATGAGATTTGATTTGATTTTTTAGCCATATTCAAACTTTCTATTTTGAGCCCAATCTTCCCTTTCTTGTACCAATTAGGATTGATTCGTTTTGGCCTTGATAATTCAGCATATTTTGATTGTCAACCTGTCCAAAAACCAAATCAAATCATATCTTTGTTATTATTCATCAAGTATTTGATTTAATTCAATATTTAATTAACAAAAAATTCAATTTACATTGAAAAATGAAGCAAATAATGTGTGGGTGAATATTTGAGTCGTGGACCACATTATAAGTGAGGTACAAGCATAAAAAGTTAGGCACATTTAGCAAAAAATGCATTTTTGAGCACATTTGACTTTTGGCAATTTTGCAAAATTGGCCAACTTTGACAAGGCATATCTCCTCCAATTTTAACCCTAAAGAGGTGTTCTTGGACTTTTTAGAAAGCTTAGGATGTCCCCTAAGCAACTCTTTTGGTTTAATCTCAATTGAGTCTTCCATGTTCATGTAAGAAGCTTTGACCCAAAAGGTGTTTTTGTTGATTTTTCAAAAGGACCCATAATGTAGAAATTCATATCTTTTTGTGGATGCATATTCTAAACTTGTGGGCTGAAGATGAATTGTAGGGAATTGCATCCTATTCAAAATGAGATTTGGATGGAAAATTTATGATGAAGCATGTGGAAGTTATGCTTGGTCAAAGTTGGGTTGACTTTTACTAATAAACCCTAATTTAGCAACTTTTGGGTTTTGATGAATTTGGAGCATTCCTTGGGGAATCATGATCAACCCTTGATCAAATGATGAATTTAACTTCAAATTATTGATGTTGGCCAAAAATATTGAAGTTTGACTATATGTGGGCCACAATTGACTTTTTACCTAATATAGTCGATTCTCAAGCATCTGAGCAGTTGACAGAGAAAACTTCTTATGCAAGGCATGAAACTTGACATGTAGGGCCTTGAGAACATATTAATACCATGGAGAGAATATGAGGCCTTTGTGGTTCACCCATCTTGATGAAAATTGAAACCCTAATTTGAGGTATACTGCCTTAGGAGAGAGTTTGTCTGGTCCACTCTTGGGCAATCTTGACCAAATTGAAGATCTCAATGGACATGCATTGAGTAAAATGAGAGGGCAAGTTTTGAGATACAACACCAAGACATCTCACATGCATAACATGACCATTTTTAGGAAACAAGTGGAGTTAACCCTAGGGGTGCATGTGTGAATAGTGTGTTTGATTTGCATGCATTTTGTCTTTGACTTTTGGGTTGTCTATTTGTTCTTTTTATCTTGCCATACATCCTAGTTAATAGCATTTATACAAAAGCAATAAAAATGCAAGAAATAAAACCTACACTATTACAACCATATTGAATTGCATGGAAATATAAAGGCAAAAATAAAATAAATGCAAAAAAAATAGATCATTCGATTTGGGTTAAAACACCCTTCGATTATGCATTTCCTGGCTTCCTACGATTTGGATTCTGAAGTCAATGGAGTCATGCCCTTCGATTTTCCTTTCTGTCTCCTTTGACCGAGGGTTGGAATTAAGATGGTCACGCCTTTCGGCTGGGCCTGGAAGTCAGCATAGTTCTACCTTTCACTTGAGGCTTGGAGATAGCAAGGTTTTGGCCTTCATTTCAGGCCCAAAAGCAGTAACACTCATGCTTTGCCACAAGTTCCTTGCTGACTCTTTGTAAGCATATTGGGTCCTCAGAGTATGATTCAAAAGGCTTGTGCAGCTAGCCAATCGAAGGGTACAACAAACCTGTCTTAAAGTCTAAAAATACAACATCCAAACATAACTACAATCCAAGGGTTAGTGTGATATGGTGGGAGAACTGACTTGAGGGTTTTGCGATTGTGTTTGCAAATGTCGCGGTTTAGCAAGAGTCGCCACCGGCTTTTCTTTTATCCAATAAGGAAAGGTAGAAAACCACAGGAAAGACCTTTTGAGATGTTTTCATGAGTTCGGGTTATAGATTATGAAAAGGGAAGGTATTAGCACCCTTTCCATCCATGGTTTTCCATGGGTTCTTAGTTACTTGTTAGATCACTTGCTTTTGTTTTAAAATTGTGCTTTTGTGTGGTTTTGAAAGTATTTTGAAAAGGTGCCATCATTTAGGCAGACTTTGCGATGATTCCCGTTCGTAAGAATGTATGCAAAGTGTTGAGCTTTTGAAAATATTTCATGTTTGGAAAGTGTTTTGAAAGTGTATGTGATTGTTTTGAAAATAGCAAGGATGTTTGCTTTGAAATTGAGCAAGTAACTAAAAGTAATCTACCTACTCAAAGGGTTTTAGACGTGTTTTTCCTCCTCCTTTAGATGTTGCTACCTTACCATTGATTTGATAAGAAGCCCCATCGTTGGATGTGAAGGGACAAGCGTTGGGTCATCGTATGACCATGATAGCAATGTTGTGAAATGACTTAGCACTTTTTCTGTAGGGACTAAGATCATTTTGAAAGGCATCTTTTGATAGCGTCATCGATGGACTATGATCTTTTCGATTTGTTTGTGCTAAGACATCTCACATGCATAACATGGCCATTTTTGTAAGGCAATAAGTGGAATTACCCTAAGGGTGCATGTGTGCTAAGTGTATTTGATTGCAGGCATTTAATCTTTGATTAGGGTTACTATTTGTTGGTTTTATCTTTCCATACACATCTAATTACTAGCATTTGTACAAAGCAATAAAAATGCAGGAAATAAATATCCTACACTATTACAACCATATTGAAAGGCAAGAAAATGTAAAGGCAAAAACAAAATAAAAGAAAGGAAAATGGGCTCTTCGACCCAGGCAGGAGCACCCTTCGACTTGCATTCTGTTGGCCTCCTTCGATTGGGGCTAGCACCAGTGAGATCATGGCCTTCGATTAGGGGCTGGTACCAGTGAGGTCCTGTCTTTCGGTTGTCCTGGAAGTCAGTATATGGTGAAGCCTTATGGTTCTACCTTGTTGCCTTCTTCGACTGGAGGTTGAAATCAGTGAGGGAATGCCTTTTGTCTGGTCCTGGACGTCAGTGTATTCGAAGCAAGTGTGTGTGTGCTGAATATGTCTGTATCGAAGCATGTGTGTGCATCGAAGCAAGTGTGTCGAAGCATGCATATTTTTTATTCCAACATTTTTAGGGGGCTGTAAAGATTAGTTCTTTAAAGGAAAACACAAAAGATTAACATCGAAGGCCGTGATTACTACATGTTTGTTTAGGAGATAAATCAATAAAGATGTTTGAAATGAAAGAGTTAAAGTCAGAAAGACTTACCTCAAACCTGGTGTGTGGGATTCGAACTTGAACTGCTACCTGGACATTTCTGGAATTCAAAGAGTAGTCACAGGGGGTTTGCTTTTGGTTCGAAGAGTTTTCACAGAAGGTTGTCTTTGAGTTTGAACAAACTTCTATGTGTAGGGTGTTCTTCAGAATTGAAAGAGGTGAGTGTTTGGGATTCTGGGTTTTTTTGATTTCTCGAGTGTTGATGAATTTGAGAGTTTTGTTGTGTTTGAGAAAATTTGGGGGATTCGTTCCTCTGGTCCAAAGATCCTCCTCTTCTTTGTGAAAATGAACTCTCTATTTATAGAGAAAGGCTTTTGGGAAGCTTGGGGAGAAAAAATAATAAAATAAGGCTCAGCTGGAAAGTAAATGACCACTTGTGCCATAAAAGCAAGATGAATGGTTCAGATGGGTTGCTTCCTTCTGAAGGAAAATAGGCGCAAGGCTCAAGAAAAACTTTTCTAAAAGGTAGTATTATACTATTAAGTGCAAGTGGTCTTGGACAACAAATGGGTAAAGGCCTAAAAAGGGAAAACACATAGCCTAGCCTATGGGTCTAAATGTTCAACTTGATCTTTTGAGTCGAATCCTCCATCTTTCTACACCTTTCGACCAGACTAGAACAACACAGCATTCGTTTTCACCAGTTGTGTGTCCTTCGAATGAACCAACTGTGTGTTCTTCGAATGGCCCGTTTCAGAAGGTTATTAACTTATGAATAGAAGGAAGCTTTCAGAAGATTATTGACTTTTTGAATTGAAGAAAACCAAAAGGAGGCCTTTACTTCCTGAGTCGAAGGGCATTCATGAGTAGAAGGACATTCCTGAGTCGAAGGACATTCCTGAATCGAAGGACACTGTTTCAAAGGGAAACAAAAACTCAATTGAAGCTTGTATGAAGATCATTTACTTCTGAATCGAATGAGACCTATTTGAATTCACATGACCAGACGAAAGAGGCACGATAGCAACAACTTTTGAGAAATCGAAGGAGGTGCAAAGTCCAATCGAAGGGGGCTAAATCGAAGGAGACCTATTTTCCTCCAAATTCGTCAAAATGTTATTTTTATCTATTTTCTCCCTTTTTGGCAGCTTCCTCTTAATTCTGGTGCTGGAAAATCCCAATGTACTTTGTGCAAGCTTGAACTTTGAGAATCCTTGTGAGAAAAGCCTTGAAAAATGAGGGGGTAAATTTTGGGGTACAACAGCTGCCCCTGTTCAATCTTCTTATACCTGAAGAGTTAGATTGGTGAGCTCCGCCATTCGTGACTCGAAGGTGGAAGATGATTGGACACTAGAGTGCCCAGAAATTTGAACTCGGCGATGCGATGATAGGAGGAATGGGCTTAAAGATTCCATTTGGAGAGGTGATAGAATCTTGTTGGAGATGGGCTTGTAGATGCCATCCAAGAATGCTTGTTGAATTGTAATTTGTAAGTTAAAAGAATGAGTATCAAAATTGCGTCCATGTCTAGAGTGTATCTGAACTGTGTTGGAAAGTTGGGTTGTTTGATGATGAGTCCGTGTAAAACTTCATCTGAAATTTACTGAGAAGGAACCTGTGTAGGGTTGCTTCATGATGAGTCCGTGTAAAACTTCATTTTGGAAAGTAGGAACCTGCGTAGGGTTTCTTGATGATGAGTCAGTGTAAAAATGCATCTAGAATTGAGAAGGAACCTGTGTAGGGTTTCCCAATGGTGAGTCCGTGTAAAACTGTATCTTGGAAAGAAGGAACCTGTGTAGGGTTTCCTGATGACGAGTCCGTGTAAAACTGCATCTTGGGAAGAAGGAACCTGTGTAGGGTTGCTTCAGGATGACTCAGTGTAAAACTTCATTTTGGGAAGAAGGAACTTGTGTAGGGTTTCCTGATGATGAGTCCGTGTGAAACTGTATCTTGGAAGGAAGGAACCTGTGTAGGGTTGCTTGATGATGAGCCCGTGTGAAACTGCATCTTGGAAGGAAGGAACCTGTGTAGGGTTTCCTGATGATGAGTCTGTGTGAAACTGCATCTTGGAAAGGAGGAACCTATGTAGGGTTGCTTCAGTTGGTCAAGTAGATAGTTGTCCTGTCTGGTTTCAGGTATTAATCTACAATCAGTCATCCACAAATAGTTTTCTTGGCTTGTTACAAGTATTAATCTGGAACTTGAAAATGGTTGATGGTAACCATCTGTTGATTGATCTTTTCTGAAAAAGGTAGAACGTTAGTTGTATACAATGTCATGATGTATGAAATGCGTGATGTCATGATGTTCTCAAAATAAATGAGATGGTGTCGTATGCACTTATCATGCATGTGAATAGGATGTATGAAATGTGAAATGTTTAATGAATGTATTTTTGTTTGGGAAAATAAATCCTCGAAAAATTCTGGGGAACCTTAAATCCTGGACTGTTGTTGAAGAGTTGGTGTGTCTTCAAACTTTGCTTAGAATGTTTCCATTGGGGATTCCTGTTTTGTTTTTTGAGGAGAAATCCGCTGGGGGATATTGAAAATTCTATGGGGAGTATGTTTATTCCTGCTTGGGAAAAGAGTTTAGGAGTCTTAGTCGTTTGTTGCTCTACTGGGGAGTCGAAGTTGAACTGATATCTGGTTGGGTCCAGGTTTCGCAGTAACTTGTTGGGGATTGTAGAGTAGTCTACTGGGGAAGAGGAGTTGTGGTCCTTTGATTTGTAGTAGTCGGAAATGCTACCTCAAGCTGGGGAATCCTGTCGTTTGTTGGGGAAATAAACCCTGTTTTCGGTCTTTTAGAGAGGTAACAACTTCGTTGGGGAAAGTCCTCGAGGTCTCATGAGGTTGTTTCAGCTGGGGAAATTTTTTCAGAGATTAAACTCTTGCTGGGGAATCATCCTATGAGAAGGATTTTGGGGAGATTTGTCACTGCCCCTAGCAGCGAGTGTTTGTAGCACTGCCTGGAAATTTAACTGTACGTAACCCTTTGTCGGGATTAACGTTCAATGCCTCGAGTGACGGAGATGGAGACTTACCCCTAGTTACTCTTCAATTCTTGAGAGATTTCATGGAATCTTGACTGGACTGCCCCAGGTGTGCTGGGTAGTGACATGTCATGTCCCCCTGTTGATAGGAGATTTGTCGTTGGAAGTGTCATCCCACTTGAAATGATTTTGTTCACTGAGAGAGCTTTCGTTCATCGGATATTCGTTGTGTGAATTTCTCCGCTGTCAAACAAATAGCCATATGCAAACAGTGATATTCAAGTAATGCAAAGTTTATGCTTGTCTTGAAATTTTGAAAATGCGTTTTTTAGCAATATATTTTTGTAAGAAAAATTTAACTCAGGATTTTGAGTAAAGCCTTACAGGAGTCAGGATACCTTTTGTAACAGTATGCTTTCGAACTAACCCATACTTCAATTAGGAGTTTTGAAGGGTTGTAACATGGCTTGGTTCACGGTTTAAGAAACAAAGGATAAAGGCTCAAAGTGTATTTGTACTCACCCATTCTTCGTGATGTTCTTCAATCCTAAGCTCAGTTAATTATGCGTTTGAACTCCAATTGAGTCTGGAATGACGTTTTGGTGATAGTTCAAACAAGTTAAGTTTGTTGGAAGGCAGTAATTTTTGCAACATTTTTTCATGTTGTTGAGGATTTGTAGTGACCTCTTTCTTTTGATTTGTTATCCCTAATTTTGCCTGACTGTTCTCGTTTTGAGATTACAGTTAGCGGGATGCCCCAATTTTCTTTAAGTCTCCTTCGTAGGTTTTGACTTAGTGGGCTTTTCTTTTTGAGAGATAATGAATGCCTGTGTGATAGGGAATCATCACCGTCTTTTTATTTTAGAGGAATGTTTTTTTTATATCATTCCCCGTGTTACGAGATGAGAGTTTGCAGCTTAACGCGCGTTTGAATTAACTGAGAGACTACCCTGCCCCAGGTTTTGATTAAAGGTTTCCATTTGTATACAAAAAACTTCTACTTCTTTGGCTCGAAGGGGTTGACTAGGGATTATATTCCTTATAACTCCATTGTTTAGGATTTGAAAGAATGCCTCTATATCTTCAGCAAGGTCTGTCCAAAAGCATACTGTATGAGATTATGGCATTGTTTTCGTCATCCTCCCTCTAAAGGCTTGTAACTTTTAGCAAGAGTTGAATGTCATAGAGAGAGTAAAAAGCATAGTTTAAATGAAATGAAAACAAATGAAATAATTCAAGACAAACATATGCAATTCATTAATGAAACAAAGTTTGACATTAATAGATAATTGTTTGAATAACAATAGAAATTACAATTGAAAATTCAAAATGAACAAGATGCTCTCAATGTTTTGGCAAAGGAGTAGTGATCACGTTTGGAGTCTCCGGAGGGTCGAACTCGATCTCCCTGGCGTCAATCAAATTCTGAATCTTGTACTTCAATGCCCAACAATCGTTAGTATCATGCACAGGACTGTCAGAATGATAAGCACATGTTGCATTAGGATTGTAGTTAGGAGAAGAAGTTTTGGGGTTCGGATGAGGTCTTATCATTGTAATCAGATTCATCCTCAACAAGTGTTGTAGCGCTTGAGATAGCGGCATGTTGATGTTGGTAAAATGTCTTTTGGGCTCGTCTGGACTTTGTTGATTTCCCCTTCGCTGCTGTCAGTGTGATGCAGAACGAGAGATCAGGACTGCCCCTACTTGTTGGTCATGACGACTCTTTTGACCAGTCACTGCATTGGACTCTTTCTTCCTATTATATGGCTTTTCTGAGCATTAGAAGGTGTAGCTTCTTGAATCTTCCCACTTTTGATGCCAGCTTTGACCCTTTCGCCCGTCAGTATTAGCTCGGTGAACCCGGCTGAAGAGCTTCCGATCAAGTGTTTGAAGAAAGGCCCTGTCAAAGTTCCCATGAAGATGTCAATCATCTCACTGTCAATTAAAGGGGGTTGCACTCTACTAGCCAGATCTCTCCACTTTTGGGTGTACCCTTTGAAGCTCTCATTGAAACCCATGGTTATGTTCTGTAATTGCATACGAGTTGGTGCAAGATCAGCATTGTATTGATACTGCTTATAGAAAGCAGCAGCTAAATCCTCCCAGGTGTGGATGCGAGAACTTTCCAATTGATAGAACCATTCGAGTTGAGTCCATATTAGGCTTTCTTGGAAGAAATGGATCCAAAGCTTTAGATCAGTTGTGTATGGTTGAATCTTGCGGACATAAGACTTTAAGTGCATCTTAGGGCAAAAGACTCCATCGTACATGGCAATGGTAGGGATTTTGAACTTTGGCGGGATGACCACTCCAGAAACCAAACCCATGTCTCCTAAATCCAAGCCAGGTATCTGTTGAATCTCCATAGCACTGAGGCGATCCTCCAACTGTTTGTATTTTTCATCAGCGGGAGGATATTGTTCCTCGAAGTAGTCGGCTTCAACTTTATCAATCTCCAAATTACGGTCTTGTTCAAGACTATCCCCCATGTTGGTTGGAGTTGAAAGATCTAGAGCTTTAGGTCTTCTTCTCAAGTTCAGGACGCCTACTGACTTCTTGGACTTTTTCTTCTTTTCTTTGAGAAGGAGAGCTTTCAGGTCCTCTTGCCCCTTAGCCATAGCCAGAAACATTTGTTGGAATTGAGCGTTTTGAGCTTGGAGATCTTTCACTGTTTGTTCCATATCCATCTTACTGAAATAAACTGTAGGAAGATAAGGAGACCTGTATGGGAGAAACCTGTCATGATATGATGCATGATATATGGATGCATGTTTTCAAGGATCTCGCGGGGTAAACACAAGAAAAGTTAGAAGTTAAACTTCGATCAACAGCTTTGATTGGATAACTTTGTATCGGTGGATGTCCTTCCACGAGATTTAAGCTCACCATGTCAAGTGGGTCATAGCCCTTGACTCAAGTTTGTTGTACTTGATCTTTGAAGGCGTTTGGTCAAAGTAAAATAAATCCCCTGCCCCTTGCTAGACGTTTGGTTCATCACAACCTGCATCAAAGACCCCCGAGATCCTTGAAATGGTTATTGAAAATGCTTATGGTATGATGTTATGATGTTATGTACAGATATGCGAGGTAAGCAGGTTTATATACAAATAATCATATTCACACAAAGTAGACAAGTCCTTAGTTTTAGGCTTGCATGGAGTTTGTAGGTAAATACCCTCTTGAAGTTTTAGTTGGCTCAACCTGTCCTAGTTAAAAGTAACCGGGTTCTACGGGATCTCAATATCACTGATCTTTCCCCCATGTTTCGTTTGATAAGCGATTGACTCGCAACCAAACAAAACTCAAGAGTCCAACCTCAATGAGTGTAGCATCGAGTATCAACCAACTTCGGACTGCACCAAATCCGGTCATCTCGCTACGTCCTAACAACCAAGTTGGTCAAGTAAGGTTCTAAGGTCAGTTGATGCTTTATGAAACCACGCGGCGACCCCGTACTCTCCTTGATTGACTCAAGGTTTACCGGTACCAACCAAAGTGCCACATCAACGTAGCTACTGCTTCAACCGTGTTGGTATACCCTGCACAGTTCCCTCACAGTTTATTGCTACTTACCTAAAAGGTGTCCCCAAATCCGGGCGTAGGATTTTTTAACAATAACCGAAACAAGGAACCAAAATATAAAGCACGCAAATCAAACAATAAAAGCAAGTAAATATGATCTAACCCTAAGGTAACCCCACTTTAGATAACAATTCCCCAGCAGAGTCGCCAATTTTGTGATACGGTGGGAGAACTGACTTGAGGGTTTTGCGATTGTGTTTACAAATGTCGCGGTTTAGCAAGAGTCGCCACCGACTTTTCTTTTATCCAATAAGGAAAGGTGGAAAAGCACAGGAAAGACCTTTTGAGATGTTTTCATGAGTTCAGGGGGTAGATTATGAAAAGGGAAGGTATTAGCACCCTTTCCATCCATGGTTTTCCATGGGCTCTTAGTTACTTGTTAGATCACTTGCTTTTGTTTGAAAATTGTGCTTTTGTGTGGTTTTGAAAGTATTTTGAAAAGGTGCCATCGTTTAGGCGAACTTTGCAATGATTCTCGTTCGTAAGAATGTATGCAAAGTGTTGAGCTTTTGAAAATATTTCATGTTTGGAAAGTGTTTTGAAAGTGTATGTGATTGTTTTGAAAATAGCAAGGATGTTTGCTTTGAAATTGAGCAAGTAACTAAAAGTAATCTACCTACTCAAAAGTTTTAGATGTGTTTTTCCTCCTCCTTTAGATGTTGTTACCTTACCATTGATTTGATAAGAAGCCCCATCATTGGATGTGAAGGGACAAGCGTTGGGTCATCGTATGACCATGATAGCAATGTTGTGAAATGACTTAGCACTTTTCTGTAGGGACTAAGATCATTTTGAAAGGCAACTTTTGATAGCGTCATGGAGGGACTATGATCTTTTCGATTTGTTTGTGCTAAGACATCTCACATGCATAACATGGCCATTTTTGTAAGGCAATAAGTGGAATTACCCTAAGGGTGCATGTGTGCTAAGTGTATTTGATTGCAGGCATTTAATCTTTGATTAGGGTTGTCTATTTGTTGGTTTTATCTTGCCATACACATCTAATTACTAGCATTTGTACAAAGCAATAAAAATACAGGAAATAAATATCCTACACTATTACAACCATATTGAAAGGCAAGAAAATGTAAAGGCAAAAACAAAATAAAAGAAAGGAAAATGGGCTCTTCGACCCAGGCAGGAGCACCCTTCGACTTGCATTCTATTGGCCTCCTTCGATTGGGGCTAGCACCAGTGAGGTCATGGCCTTCGATTAGGGGCTGGTACCAGTGAGGTCCTGTCTTTCGGTTGTCTTGGAAGTCAGTATATGGTGAAGCCTTATGGTTCTGCCTTGTTGCCTTCTTCGACTGGAGGTTGAAATCAGTGAGGGAATGCCTTTTGTCTGGGCCTGGACTTAGTGCAGGCATGCCTTTTGGATGCCTCCTTCGACTAGGGACTAAAAGCAGTGAGGGGTGCCTTTCGTCTGGGCCTGCAGGTCAGTGTATTCGAAGTAAGTGTGTGTGTGCTGAACATGTCTGTATCGAAGCATGTGTGTGCATCGAAGCAAGTGTGTCGAAGCATGCATATTTTGTATTCTAACATTTTTAGGTGACTGTACAAATTAGTTCTTTAAAGGAAAACACAAAAGATTAACATCGAAGGCCATGATTACTACATGTTGGTTTAGTAGATGAATCAATAAAGATGTTTGAAATGAAAGAGTTAAAGTCAGAAAGACTTACCTCAAAGCTGGTGTGTGGGATTCAAACTTGAACTGCTACCTGGATGTTTCTGGAATTCGAAGATTAGTCACAGGGGGTTTGCTTTTGGTTCGAAGAGTTGTCACAGAAGGTTGTCTTTGAGTTTGAACAAACTTCTATGTGTGGGGTGTTCTTCAGAATCGAAAGAGGTGAGTGTTTTGGATTCTGGGTTTTTTTGATTTCTCGAGTGTTGATGAACTTGAGAGTTTTGTTGTGTTTGAGAAAATTTGGGGGATTCGTTCCTCAGGTCCAAAGATTCTTCTCTTCTTTGTGCAAATGAACTCTCTATTTATAGATAAAGGCTTTTGGGAAGCTTGGGGAGCAAAAATAATAAAATAAGGCTCAGTTGGAAAGTAAATGACCACTTGTGCCATAAAAGCAAGATGAATGGTTCAGATGGGTTGCTTCCTTCTGAAGGAAAATAGGCGCAAGGCTCAAGAAAAACTTTTCTAAAAGGTAGCATTATACTATTAAGTGCAAGTGCTCTTGGACAACAAATGGGTAAAGGCCTAAAAAGGGAAAACACGTAGCCTTGCCTATGGGTCTAAATGTTCAACTTGATCTTTTGAGTCAAATCCTCCATCTTTATACACCTTTCGACCAGACTAGAACAACACAACATTCGTTTTCACCAGTTTTGTGTCCTTCGAATGAACCAACTGTGTGTTCTTCGAATGACTCTTTTCAGAAGGTTTTTAACTTATGAATCGAAGGAAGCTTTCAGAAGATTATTGACTTTTTGAATTGAAGAAAACCAAAAGGAGGCCTTTACTTCCTGAGTCGAAGGGCATTCATGAGTCGAAGGACATTCCTGAGTCGAAGGACATTCCTTAGTCGATGGACACTGTTTCAATGGGAAACAAAAAACTAAATTGAAGCTTGTATGAAGATCATTTCCTTATGAATCGAAGGAGACCTATTTGAAGTCACATGCCCAAACGAAAGAGGCACGCTAGCAGTAACTTTTGAGCAATCGAAGGAGGTGCAATGTCCAATCGAAGGGGGCTGAATCGAAGGAGACCTATTTTCCTCCAAATTCGTCAAAATGTTATTTTTATCTATTTTCTCCCTTTTTAGAAGCTTCCTCTTAATTCTGGTGCTGGAAAATCCCAATGTACTTTGTGCAAGCTTGAACTTTGAGAATCCTTGTGAGAAAAGCCTTGAAAATGAGGGGGAAAATTTTTGGGTACAACAGTTAGCATGAAAACTAATGGGTTTCAAAGTCCAAAGCATAACTAAACTAAGGTTGAGTTTTCCACATACAAGCAGTTAGAATCGAAAGCTAAAACATAGTCTAGAAATGTCTACATTTTCTTTTTATTGGCATGTGCATATGATATTCAAATAAAATAAACTCAAGTTTGAAAGAAAACTTACCTCTTAAAGTCCTTAAATCGAAGGGAGATGTAAGTGCTTTCTTTGATGGAAAATGAGAGTTCGTTCGGACCCTCCTGAGGCTAGTCCAATTGCTACTTTTTGAAAGCAGTGACTGGGTCGAAATAGGTTGTGTGAGTGGATCAAAAGATTTTTCATCACAAGTGATGGGGTAACTCAAAAGCCTACTGTATGATAGCTGGGTGAGTGGGTCGAGGGGTGGTTTGATGGTCACTTGCGGGTGAATCGAAGGTTTTTTCTTAGTGTATAGAAATGTTCGAAAAAGAATGTTTGGGAAGTTGTAATACGGTGGGAGAAATGACTTGGGATGTTTTGCATTTTATCACAATTGTTGCGGTTAGCAAGAGTCACCACCGAATTTTCTTTTATCCAAAAGGGAATATGCAAAAGAACATGAAATACCTTTGAGATTATTTCTTGAGTTCGGTGGGTAGATTATGAAAAGGGAAGGTGTTAGCACCCTTTTCATCAATAGTTATCTATGTGCTCTTAGTTGCTTACTAGATCACTTGGTTTTGTTTGAAAATGTGCTTTGTGGTGGTTTTGAAAGTATTTTGAAAAGGCGCCTTCGTTTAGGCAAAGTTTGTACTGGTTCTTGTTCGTAAGAACGTATACAAAGGGTTGGACTTTTGAAAATATTTTATGTTTTGAAAGTGTTTGGTGTTTGTTTTGAAAGTGAGCAAGGATGTTTGTTTTGAAAGTGAGCAAGCAACTAGGAATAATCTACCTACTCAAAAAGTCTTTTCTTCGTTTCTTCTTTTCCTTTGATATTTCTATCTTACCATTGATTGGTAAAAAACCTTATCTTTGGATGTAAGGGAACGGGCGTGGGTCATTGTATAGTCATGATAGCAATGTTGTGAGATATCTTAACATTTCTCTTTGAGGGACTAAGATCATTTGAAAGGCAACATTTGAAGCGTCATCAAGGGACTATGATCTTGTATTTTTGATTATTTTTTGGCTAAGATATCCAACATGCATAACATGACCATTTTTGTAAGGCAACAAGTGGAATTACCCTAAGGGTACATGTGTGAATAATGTGTTTGATTTGCATGCATTGTTTATCTTGGATTAGAGTTATCTACTTATTGATTTAATCTTTCCATACAAACCCTAATTACTAGCATTTATATGAAAGAGATAAATTGAAGAAAGTAAAATTACTACGCTATTACATCATTAGGGGGATGGGGTATACAAATTTACAATGAGGGATTGCAAGAAATTAAACCTAATTATCTATTACAACCATATTGAATATTGTACAAGAATGAATAAATAATATACAACGGTATAAATGGAAAGGAGATGGGTTTTATTTGGATTTTTGAAGAAAGGGTTTAGTTTTGACCTAATTATCTAAAAGAAAAATGATTTAATTAAATTAAGAAAATTAAACTTAAACTAATTAAGAAAAGAAATTAAATTAGGAATCATTTTTTAGTTTTTTTAAGGAAAGGTTTTTAGTTTAATAAAAATAGTATATAAATTAATTAATTAAAAGAAAACCTAAATTCTAAGTTGATTTTAATTAGAAAAGAAAATAACTAAACCTAAATCTAGTTATTATTAAGAAAAAGAAATTAAGTTTGTTTAAGAAAATGTTTTTGTCTTTTTTAGTTTATAAAGAAAATAAAATATAAGTATGTAATAATAAATAAAAATATTTTAGATTTTTTAATAATAATAATAATAATAATAATAACAATAATAGTAATAATAATAATAAAAATAATAAATAAAAATAAAATGTAAAAATAAAAGTCAGGGGGTTTGAAATTGGATTTGGGAGTTTATTAGAAAAAACAGTTTTGTTTGAGTTTGACCCAAATGAGATTTTTGTAATTAGAAAAAAAACAAAATAAGAAAAGTGGGCCTGTGTTGTGCAGTGGAGTGGGGGTGTGTTTCAGCAAAAATAGCAAGGTCCAACATACTAAGCCCAGGCGCTGGTTATGGCAAAAAAAGAGAGAAAATATTTAAAATTAAAACAAAAGGCAGCGCTAGGACTTGAACCCATACATCCGTTAACTTAAATGTAACAATAAATACATAACATAAATCAAGTCCTGAAAATGACTTCATCTTCAACCTCCAACCATGGTTCCTATAACTTGCTCATTTCTCATCCAAAATGAAAAATGTAAACATGAAAGTTGCTCCATTTTTCTGTACGAATCCAACCATATAAATATCATAAGCTATAAATCAAAGATGAATGAGAATTTCTAATGGTACCAAAATTTGACCTAACTTTTTCAGAAAGTTTAAACTTAAAATTCTCACTACTCAAGCAATATAAATGAATTTTAAGGACATGGTCATCTTCAGGGCTATGATATCTACATTTTGTCTTTGAAAATGGAAAGCTAACAATGCCTATATGAAGATTTCAAAAGTCAGAAAACTTACCTCAAAAATGGAATTCGTGTTTTGCAAATGAGCTGCTTTCAAGGAGTTGTGATGACAAGGTTAGCTCCAGTGAACCTCCAGGAAGCTAATGCAATGATTAGTTTGGAATAAGGATGGCTGAATCGTGCGGGAGACGTCCAATTGTAGAGCTCTGTTTTGGAGTTTGGAAGATGATGGAGATGGAGTTACAGTTGTTAAACAGGGATGAAGATGGACTATATTTGATGTATAGAAGCTTTGTGATTGATTAGGAATGAAAACGCACGAGGGAAATATGAGTTACAAGTTCAAAGTCAGAAACTGGGCATCAATGGTATTTTTGGGCAATTTCTGGCTTGTAAGCGTTTGAGAGAGTTTCAGGGTGCTTGAGCTCGTGTCTTAGCTTGCAAATAGTATCTCTATTTATAAGAAAATGGTTTTAAGACTTCTAGTTGATCAAAATTCAAATTCACATGTTTGTGGATTTTGGCTTGCTTTTGAAGAAAGCTTGAAAAATGTGGTTCTAATGCACAAATACCTATTTTATAGGGTGGCTTAGAAGCTTTAAACTGGTTTCTTCCGAGCATACATGTTGTGTGTGTTCAAAACAACAAGTTAGAGGCTCAATAAGAGTGGACTTTGTGATTAAAACCACTTTTCCAAAATGGCAATGTTGCCTTTCTTCCTAAAATGGTATTAAGCATGGACAATGCATTGAATGCTTGGATTAAAGCTCTAACAGTTGTACAAGCATTTAATTATGGAGTGAAAGGAAAGTTATAAGTCTTCAAAGTGGGATTTGTATAACATGCTTGAAGATTGGATCAAGTGTTCATCACAAAATTGATTTGTAATTCAAGTTTGAAACCCTAACTTCTTGACTTCGATTCTCTTAGCTTAAGTATGATCTCAATGAGTTCTTGGAAATTTTGGAAATCTTGTCACATCCTTTACAACCTTCATGTTGGAAAATTTTGAAAATTCAATTTGGAACTAGGTGAAAATTTTCCATGAAGTTAGGTAAAAATCCTCCCTAACTAGGGCAAAATTTCACTAAGTCTTTTAACTTTCATGAACATGTCTTCACAAAATCATAACTTGAAATCTAAGAATTTATAGTCAAATTTCTGCCCTACAAAGTTTTATATATCATTTAGATCTACAACTTTGATGTTGGAAGGTTCCTTTGAATCATCTTGGATCTGTGGGAAATTTGGAACAAAGTTGTGAAAAAAAGTGAATTTTAAATACTTTGAAAAAATTCTAAGTTTCAGAAATTTTGAATTTTCAAGATGAAATTTAAATTTTTTATTTCTTAATGAACAAGTTTCATGTTTTGACATATCTTGATGAATTGTAATCTTTGAAACTTGATTTTGATCAAAAAGTCAAAGTTTGACTTTTCAATGTATAGTTAACTTTTCACCAGTTGACTGAAATTCAACTATCAATCAATTGATCTTGAGAAATGTTTTGAGCCATGCCATTAGTTCAAAATGAAGTATTTGAATCCTTGAGACCATGTCTTGAACCAATAAGTAATTTGTTAGGTCAAAAATCAAAATTGCACATTCTCAGTCAAAAACCCTAATTTTGACCATTTTGCCCTATTGATGATCTGTTCAAATTTCTTGAGGAATTGTGATCTAAACTTGATCAATTGACATATATGAGTTCATAATGTTGATGTGGATAAAAATTATGAATTTTGACTATAAATTGACCACAGTTGACTTTTTCCCCAATACCAGCTGATTTTAGGTCAACTGATCAATTGATTGAGCAAAAATGTGATCCATGAATTGAAACTTGACATGAGAAATCTTGAGGGTTCAAAATGATTTATGAAAGTCAATTGAGGCTTAGAAAGTTCAATTATCCTTGTACAAACTCAAACCCTAATTTGAGTCATCAGTGCTTAAGGAGGTGTCTTGAGCTGATCAAACCTTGTATAGTCTTGAATCAATGGAGATCTTATGAGAGATTTCTTGAGAAATGAGAGGGAAAATTTTGGGGTACAACAGAAGTGTTTGAGAATTTTTGAGCATTTTCACAAGTGTTTTCCTGCAATCCTTCAGGCGCACCTAATATGTGTGGTGATGCCTCCTTTTTATAGATGGCTTGGGCTGATGCTTTGGGAGGGAAAACAAAAAGTTCAAACAAGATGGGTATGTTGTATTTGTAGCTTTCGAGGAACAATGTTTTATTGCCATTTTGGTGCAAGGAATATGGCAGCAATGCAGGACTGTTGTGCAGCAATTTTGGAGTTTTATGGCCAGTGTATCAGGCTTGATCCTGGAAGTGCATAAGACTTAGTCAACAAGTACCTTTAGCATCTCAACCTTTTGTCTTGGCTCCCTAGCCTCTCCTTTCGACCAGACTTTTTAGTTACCATCTCTTTTTTCCAATCGAAGTGTCATTTGAATGACTCCCATGGATATCCTTCGAAGGGGCCAAATTAATACTCTTGAGATGGGTCAGTAATATATGTCCTTCGATTGGAGGCATCCAGACATGCCTGATAAACTCTTCGAATGTACCACCATGGTGCTTTCTTCGCCTGAGGAAATGACTTAGTGAAGAGTTTGTATGTTTGGAACAAACCATTTCTACAGGAGATCCTGCCCACTCAAATTTGTCTTCAAAGGGGCCACCTGGCCAAACGAAATAATGTGTGCAAGAGATTCCTGCCATGTGACCTTACGGAAATATGTTTAAATGAAAGCTTGTAAAAGAGGAGCCAGATTCCTAAACGAAAGGCATGACAAAAGACTGGTGCTCAAGTATTCACACCTCTAAGTGAAGGATACGTGCAAGGGATGGAAGGCTCAATCGAAGCTTGCAACATTAGGAAAGTCATTTCCCCAAACAAAAGAGGCTTGCAAGGGCAAAATGTGTGATCGAAAGAGGGCAAAAGGGGGTTTTGGCCTCCTGAATCGAAGGACATTACCAGGAAGCTTTTTGCCTTGTGAATTGAAGTTATATTAAAGGGAAATGTTGCCCTGTCGAAGCTTCCAATAAAATGCTTCAAAAGGGACTTTGGCCTTGTGCATATTATTATGGTAGGAAATTCGGCCTTGTATGTCTTGGCTAACACGCATGGAAGATGCTGTGTGGCCAAACGAAAGACCTTCACAAACATTCAAACACAGTGTAACGCTAAAACGAAACAGGAAATGATCTTAGCAAAATGAGCCCAAAGCCTTAATCGAAGCATGAAATGAACTTTCCCCAATGGAATCCAGCACCCAAACAAAAGATGAAACCAAGGCCAAAGTGTCCAATCGAAGGAAGCAAAATCGAAAGGAACTTGCTTTTCCTTTAATTTTGTCAAAAAGAGCATTTTCATTTGTTTTGTCCTTTTTTAGTAATTTCTTCCTTAATCTTAATGCTGAAAAATCCAAATATATTTGTGTAAGCTTGGATTTTGGGAATCCTTTGTGAGAATTGTCTTGAGGAATGAGAGAGTAAATTTTGGGGTACAACAGCTGCCCGTGTTCAATCTTCTTAAACCTGAAGAGTTATATTGGTGAATCTGCCATTCGTGACTTGAAGGGGGAAGATGATTGAACACTAGAGTGCCCAGAAAATTGTACCTGATATTGTGGTTAAGGTGTAAGGAATGAGCTTAAAGATTCCATTTGGAGAAATGATGGAGAGTTTTCGGAGATGGGCTTACAGATGCCATCCAAATGTGATTGTTGACAGAAATCAAACTAAGTCTAAGCTTTACTTTAACTGGAAAAGAATCAGAATACATCTTGGAGAGATTTATCTGCACCAGAGAAAGTGTCTACGAGAAAGAATCAGAATAAACCATTGAGGGATTTAAACTGAACCAACAGAGGTCTAGAAAAGAATTAGATCAAATCTTGGAGCAATTTATCTGAACCAGAGAAAGTGTCTACGAGAAAGAATCAAGATAAACCGTTGAGAGATTTAAACAGAACCACCAGAGGTTTGGAAAAGAATCAGAATATATATTGGAGCGATTTATCTGAACCAGAGAAAGTTTCTACGGGAAAGAATCTGGATAAACCATTGAGAGATTTAAACTGAACCAACAGAGGTCTGGAAATGAATCAAAATAAATCTTGGAGCGATTTATCTGAACCAGAGAAAGTATCTACGGGAAAGAATCAGGATAAACCATTCAGAGATTTAAGCTGAACCAACAGAGGTCTGGAAAAGAATCAGAATAAATCTTGGAGTGATTTATCTGAACCAGATAAAGTTTCTATGGGAAAGAATCAGGATAAACTGTGGAGATATTTAAAATGATCCAGCAGAGGTCTGGAAAAGAATCAGAATAAATCTTGGAGCGGTTTATCTGAATCAGAGAAAGTGTCTACGAGAAAGAATCAGGATAAACCATTGAGAGATTTAAACTGAACCAGCAGAAGTCTGAAGGAAGTATTTGTCATGTAGATAATCAAACAGTCCTTTCTCGGGAGTTGATCTGTAATTGATTTGTCCACAAATAGTTGTCCTGTCTGGTAGACAATTTGTTGATGATAATTTTTGTTGATTGATCTTTCCTGAAAAGGTAAAGAGTTAGTTGTATTTAATGCCATGATGTATGAAATGCATAGTGTAATGATGTTTCTCAAAATAAATGAGATTGTGATATATGCATTTGTGTTGTCGATGTTTATCATCTATAAATGCAATGTATGCACACGTTAGTTGTTCTACTGCAGTGCTATTTAGATTAGGGAAAATAAATCTCTGACTGTTGTTGGGAATGTGGAGTGTAAGCCTTCATATTTTATTGAAGTTGAGGCGTTGATATATGGGTTTCCCTCATTTAGAGAAGTAAACTCTGTTGAGGAAGGGAACTGTCGTGCATTGCTTGTGGACTTTGTGAAATCCTACTGGGGAATTCCTGAGCAGCTGGGTGACTTTCACTGGGAGTCCTTGGATTATTAACTGGAAGTTTTGCCCCGTCAGGGATATGAAGGCAAAAGATACCATTAGGCTGCATGTTGGAGATATGACAATGATCCTATAACAGGATATTCTTGCTTCTGCTCTGTATCTGCGGGGATCTTATGGAATGGCCCATAGATATTGTCTTGTTTCTTAAAGTCATTAGTAATAGTCTTTCTGTTTAGTTTTCCCTTTTTATGCGTTCATTTATAAACAGTAATTACATTTAAATGAACATGTTCAAAAATAAACACGGGATGTTTTTTGCAAACAAAATAAGAACAGTAAAAGAAAAACAAATAGTTTTGCACTTTTAAAGGAATATCTTTTTATTAAATTGAATAAGTATTTTTGTACAAAGATACGAACATCCTAGTAAGAGAAGGCCATCGTAAAAAAGAAATATTGATACAAAGAAAAGACATCTATGTAAAATAATCCCATGTGGTTCCCATTCTGCTATGGCCTTCATATCTCTGAGCGTCTCATCCACTTGCTGCTTTGTCCGAAGCCGATTGGATTGATTAGAACTATTTGAGTTTGATGATTGATGCCAGAGAGTGGCTGTAAGTTGATCCAACGGGACATAGTCATACGCTTTAAACCCCTAACTTTTTCCTGGACCTCCCTTTCGGGTTTTCAGTCCACCGGGATACCCTTTTTTGCCCAAGCCGCCTTTTCAGGTTTTCAGCTTGCCGGGTGTACAATTTTTTTTTATCCCTAATTTTTTCCTAGAACAGTCGACCTAGCGGGTCTTTTTCATGAGTAGTATCTTTTAACTATGTCTGTGTTTACAGGGTGCGGAAGGTCGTCGCCGTCCATAGTGGTTAAGATCATTGCTCCACCAGAAAATATTTTTTTTATCACAAACGATCCTTCATATGTAGGAGTCCATTTTCCCCTGGGATCACCTTGTGGAAATATGATACGCTTGATTACCAAGTCACTAAACCGATATACCTGACGTCTGACCTTCTTGTTAAAAGCTTTAATCATACGCTTTTGGTACATCTGGCCATGGTAGACAACCGTAAGCCTCTTCTCATCAATCAAGTTCAGCTGGTCAATTCGAGTTTGAATCCATTCATCTTCACTCAAACCTACATCCCTAATTATTCTCAAAGAAGGTATTTGGACTTGAATTGGTAAGACAACTTCCATACCGTATACCAAAGAGAAAGGAGTTGCCCCTGTTGATGCGCGCGCCGTGGTACGGTAACCGTGAAGAGCATTTCTAGGAAAAGTTCTGCCATACAATGTTTTAGATCTCATTGAGATATAAAACTTTCATTTTGGAAGTTTCCTTTGAATCATCTTGCATCATGGTGGAAATTTGGGACAAAGTTGTGAAAAAAAGTGAATTTTCAATACTTAGAAAAAATTCTAAGTTTTAGAAATTTTGACTTTTCAAAATGAAATTTGAATTTTTGATTTCTTGATGAACAAGTTTAATGTTTTAACATGTCTTTATGAATTGTAATCTTTGAAACTTGATTTTGATCAAAAAGTTAAAATTTTACTTTCCAGTGTACAATTGACTTTTCATCAGTTGACTGAAATTCAACTATCAATCAATTGATCTTGAGAAATGTTTTGAGCCACGCCATTAGGTCAAAATGAAGTATTTGAATCCTTGAGATCATGTCTTGAACCAATAAGTCATTTGTTAGGTCAAAAATCAAAATTGCACCTTCTTAGTAAAAAACTATAATTTTGACCATTTTTCCCTTTTGATAATCTGATCAAATTTCTTGAGGAATTGTGATCCAAACTTCATAAATTGACATATATGAGTTCATAATGTATATGTGGATAAAATATTTATGAAGTTTGACTGTAAATTGACCACATTTGACTTTTTCCCCAAAACCAGCTGATTTTAAGTCAACTGATCAATTGATTGAGCAAAATGTGATCCAAGACTTGAAACTTGACATGAGAAATCTTGAGGGTTCAAAATGATTCATGAAAGTCAGTTGAGGTTTAGAAAGTTCAATTATCCCTGTACAAATTCAAACCCTAATTTGAGTCATCAGTGTTTGAGGAGGTGTCTTGAGCTGATCAAACCTTGTATAGTCTTGAATCAATGGAGATCTTATGAGAGATTTCTTGATAAATGAGAGGGAAAATTTTGGGGTACAAGAGCTGCCCCTGTTCAATCTTCTTAAACCCTAAGTGTTAGATTGGCGGATCTGCCATTCGTGACTTGAAGGTGAAAGATGATTGAACACTAGAGTGCCCAGAAATTTGCACCCGAAGATGTATTGGGAATGGGCTTATAGATGCCATTTGGAGGAATGATGGTAAATACTGGAAGAAGTATCAACACAAATCTTTGGTCGATTTATACTATAACTTGATGTTTTACCTGTGGAAAAAAGGGGTTAGTTAAATGCAGATGTATGCATGATATTCACAAGATGAATGAGATCATGCTAAATGCATTTCGTATGTATGTGCTATGATGTATGAATTTGAGATGCATATTTTTCCGGGAAAATAAATCCCTGACTACTGCTGAAGAAATCAGGGAAGCTGAATCCCGGATTGCTGTTGGAAATGGAGAATATACATATCTTCAAACTTTGTTGACAAATGCTTCTGTAGGGGAAAATCTCTTAAGTGTTAGCTATTATTTGGTAGGGTCCAGGTTTCATAACAACTGAGGATGAGGAAGTCAACTGCTATCTGGTTGGGTTCCAGGTTTCACGGTAACTTACTAGGGAAGAATAAATTAACTGTTATCTAGTCGGATTCCAGGCTTCGCAGAAGATTTCTTGAAATTAAACTGTTATCTGGTCAGATCCAGGCTTCGTAGAAGATTTCTTGAAATTAAACTGTTATCTGGTCAGATCCAGGCTTCGTAGATTTCTTGAAGTGGTAACTACTATCTGGTCGGGTCCAGGCTTCATAGTTTTTGAAAAGTCAAACTATTATCTGGACGGGTCCAGGCTTCATAGTGTCTCATTTGGGATTGTAGCTAGTTGTTATCTGGCCGGACTCCAGGCTTCACAATAACTTTCCTGAATAGACGAAATTGAACTGATATCTGGTCGGATCCATGGTTTATAGATTTTGAGGTGGATAGAGTTAATTACTATCTGGTCGGGTCCAGGCTTTACAACAAACTTGTCTGAAGAGATAGAGTTAAACTGATATCTGGTCGGATCCAGGCTTTACAGTAACTTACTTGGAACTTAGTTATTATCTGGTCGGATTCCAGGTTTCACAACAAACTTCTGAGGGGAATTTCTATCTGGTCGGATCCAGGCTTCACAACAACTTGCTTGAAAAGATGAAGTTGAAAATTGATATCTGGTCGGATCCAGGATTCACAATAACTTGCTGGGGTAGAGGAAAACTCTACTGGGGAAAAGAAGTTAAACCCTGGTCTGGTTGAGTCCAGGTTCTTCTATATCTCGAAGAGATAGACTATTATCTGGTAGGGCTCAGGTTTCATAGTATCTTGAGAAGTTAGCTATCATCTGGTCGGGTCCAGGCTTCATAGTAACTGAAAGTTGTACTAATATCTGGTTGGTGCCAGACTTTATAGTATTTGAAAGGTTTTCACTATTATCTGGTCGGGTCCAGGATCTATAGTGACTTGAGAAGTTGACTATTATCTGGTCGGGTCCAGGCTTCATAGTAGCTTTAAAATTGTACTAATATCTGGTCGGGTCCAGGCTTTATAGTATCTTTTGGAGATAGTAAAGGTTTTGTTGACGACATTACTGGGGATTAGGGGTTGTGGACCTCTAATTCGTAATAGTATGAAAGGAAAACTCAAACTGGAGAGGATAGATTCAACTGGGAAGACAAACTCAGCTGAGGAAGATAGACTATGCCGGAGGAATTTTGTTGTTCGTTGTTTGTTGGGGAATTAAACTCTGTTGGGGAAATAAACCCTATTGATGAACTGCTGACGAGGTAAGTTCTTTTTAGAAGGATATCCACAAGGCTTCTTCTTGTAGTATTAAATTAGCTAGGGAGAGAGCTGTCAAGAGATTGAGACTCTGGCTGGAGATCAACCTGTGCAAAGAGACTTTGTAGGTAACTTTGTGGGGAAAGGTTTATTGTAGCCTATCTTGTGGGCATAATGCTTAATGAAATAACTCTGGGGATATTCCATATACATTAAAGAGATGTTTGCTGCTGCTTAGCAGGACACATGTGCCAGATAGTTTTAATTATGTTCACATGCATATGTTCGTTCAATTTTAGTCATTGGACATTTTTGAATTTAAAACAAAAATAGAAATCTTGCACTTTAAAGTATATTTGTATTGATATTTTGCCCATGAATAGGCATTTTTGTACAAAGAGACAGAGTTCCTAGTAAGAGGAAATCTTCGAAAGGAAAACAAAAATTGAAAACGAAAACAAATAGCCACGTGGAAATGGTCTCATTGCATTCTGTGATCGGTGGGAATGAGAACTGACTGTTTTGGAGTGCTGGTTCGCGTTTGCGTTTATTTTCGCAAAATGTCGCGGTAAGCAAGAGTCGCCACCGTCTTTTATTTTATCCAACAAGGAAAGCAAAAAAGCAAAGAAAAATTCCTTTTTCGAGATGTTTCTCGGGTTCGGGAGGTAGATTATAGAAAGGGAAGGTGTTAGCACCCTTTCTATCCGTGGTTATCCACGGGCTCTTAGGTACTTGCTCATTGTGTTTTCAAAAATTTGCTTTTCTTTGTGTTTGTGGGTTTGAAAGAGTTTTTGTTTT
Source organism: Vicia faba (assembly GCA_948472305.1). Taxonomy (NCBI): domain Eukaryota; kingdom Viridiplantae; phylum Streptophyta; class Magnoliopsida; order Fabales; family Fabaceae; genus Vicia; species Vicia faba. The sequence goes on along the minus strand of OX451741.1, from coordinate 318,311,069 downwards.
GAAAGGAGTGTAAGTGTGAAAAGTTTTGTTTTGTTTTTAAAAGGAGCAAGTACTGAAGAACCATCTACCTACACGAAAAAGGAATTAAGTTGTACAAATGTCCTTTAGACAGTGCTATCCCACTATTGAGGAGTATGTAGCATCGTCGTTGGAGTTTTCGGGTCAATTCGATTAAGGGACGTGTGGTCACTAAAGCAATGTTAGGATGCCTTAGCGGTAACCCTAATATCCTAGATCATTTTTCCGAGGCAATCGTTTCGAGGCAACTATGATCTTTGGACAAGAGGGCGACCTCTAAAACTTCCTATACTCAATGGCCACGTTCGAGGCAACCAAGTGAGGTGTACCCTAGGAGTGTGCATGTGCAAGTGTGTTATTTCGGTTAATTTTATCTGTACATGTCATGGGTGAGCTATTGTTGATTTTAAGTTAAAGATTGATCTTGTCATGCATTGCCTATTTATCAAACATCTAGCAGCTAATATTGTGCAGAAATTAAATCTAAGCTATTACAAGGCGTCGGGTATTTACATCGCCAAAGACAAACCCTTTAATTTAAATTGCGGAAATTAAATAAAAGCGATAAATAAATAAAATCCTAATTAATTATTACATATTGGAAGTAATTACAATATTGGATAAAAAATAATACGCGTGCGAAAAAATTAAATCGGAGTGTTTTTAGGGTTTTGACCCTTTTTATTAAAGAAAGGATTTTTTTTGTTGTTTTGAATTAAATGAAATTAAACTTAAGTTAATTAATTAATTAATAAAAAGAGATACATTTTTTTTTTATATTTTAAGAAATAAAAAAAAATGATTAAAAGTTAATTAAACCTAATATTCTAAATTGATTTTAATTTATTGCAAAAATATTAATGTTAAACCTATTTAAAACCAAATAAATTAATTATTGTTTATTTACAAAAATAAAGTGAAATTAGTTTTAATAAATAAAAATAATATTTTTCTTGTTTTCTGATTTTATTAGGAAAATTATTAATTAGTGTAAATAATTATAATAATTAATAACACAATTGAATAATAAAAAAAAATAGTGAAAAAAAATAACCAAGGGGGGTGCTGGGCCTGATTGGTGGCGAATCTGGCAATTTCCAGGCCCAATAACGCTCAGCCTGGTTTGACTTCTGTGATTCCATATGCACCTGTTGACCAGAGACCATGGTGGATGTCCAACCTAGGCCATTGGATTGGATTTGTAGGCCACTTGGTGTTTGATGGGATGAGGAACAAGATGGTCCACGCCTAAAGCTTTGCATTGGATTTCCTGGAACAAAATAATACAAATGTTTTGGGGGACCTGGGATTCGAACCCAGGTCCCAATGGACTTTGACACGCCTCCCTTGCCAACTCAACCACTGCATCTCTTTGTTAATGGAATAGATAGATAATATTATATTGGTAAAGCAAGCAATATACTGAAAATAAAAAAAAACGCGCTAAATTGGTTTGAACGGGCCAATGAAGACAAGCCACGTCTTCATCTTCTTCCACAAACCCTGTGTTTTTTTTATTGCGGATTTGATTCCGCATCAAAATCCATGGCTTACTTCTAAAATCCACCCTAGGATGTAAAAATCAATTCTAAGACCAAGGCTTGCTTCGTATCTTTCCACTGAACACAAATATGGCCATGGTTTGCCTTGATTGTACCTGTACAAAAAATGCCTAAAAACAAAACTTGGAAACCCTAGGTTCGGGTATCACATTAGAGGCTCTGAAAATAAAATTAAACAATGCAGAATGCTTAGAAATTGTGCAAGAATCACAAATATATCAAAAAGATGGCAAAAAGATGCAAGATAACTGATTCACGATCCCATGTACAGGGCCATGTTCGTGGTGACTTACAGCGAGTTTGGGGGTGCTTCAAGGCTTAGTTTTGATTGATATCGCTTCAGGAGATTGCAAGCAAGAGAACTATGTGGAGATTTGGCTTTGAATCGTGCTCTAAGGTGGATTTCAGATTCCAAGTTTTCAAGATTTTTCTCAAGTTCTGCCTGGCTGTTTCTGCAGTTCTTAGGGCGTGTTCTTGATGTGTATGGCTTGTGTATGTAATAAGGACTGCATTAGGTTAAAAACTTGGGCCTTAATCCATGAGCATTGAAGAATCAAGATTTGATTTGATCACCATTGATAAAGTTTCCAAAACTATGCCAAATCTGATTTTTTGTGCACAACAATGCTTGATACGAATTTGATTTGGTGAATCATGATAATTGAAAGCTGGAATGATCAAAAAGATATCATTCCATCCATTTTTAGATTTTATTTGAATTAATATTGATTTAAAATGAATTAAATCAATAAAAATTTAATAAAAAAGAAAAATAAATGATTGGTCATGAAATTAAAGATGGGACACGTGTGTGGTGTGGTAAGACCAAATCAAGTGGAAAAAAGTGGGCCCTTTTGTAAAAAATTGGAGTTTTGAGGATAGTTGACTTTTGGCAATTTTGGAAAAATGCCCAACTTGAACAATGCATAACTTCTTCAATTTTTAACTTATGGAGGTGTTCTTGGACTTTTTTGAAACCTTGAGATGTCCTATAACCAACACTTTTGGTCTCATCTCATTTGGATATTCCATGCTCAATTTATAAGCTTTGGAAAAAAAGGTGTTTTTGTTGACTTTCAAAAATAACCTATAATGTCCAAATTTGTAACTTTTTGTGAGAGAATTTCTTGATCTTGGGGTGTGAAGATGGATTGTAGGAAATTGAATACTCTTCAAAAGGAGCTTTGGATGGGTCATTTCTCATAAAGTATGAGAAAGTTATGCTTGGTCAAAGTTGAGTTGACTTTTCCTACAAAACCCTAATTAAAAACTTTTGAATCTTGATGAATCTTGAGCAATCCTTGATGAATCATGATAAAACCTTAATCAAATGATGAATTATCCTTCAAAATGAGAATGTTGACAAAAAATATTGAGGTTTGACTGTATTTGGGTCGCAGTTGACTTTTGCCCTAACACAGTCGAGTTTTGGACCTCTTGAGCAATTGACTGACCAAACTTTCTCTGCAAGGCTTGAAATTTGACATGGATGAACTTGAGAACATGTTAGGACATTGGGGAGAATTTGAGGCCATTTGGATATGAGGACGTTGATGCAACACAAAACCCTAATTTTGAATTGACTGCCTTAGGAGGTGATTTGATTGTCCAACTCTTGAGCCATCTTGAACAACTTGAAGATGATTCTTTACATGTCTTGAGAAATATGGGAGGGAAAATTTTGGGGTACAACAGTTTCCCCTGTTCAATCTTCTTAAACCTGAGGATATAGATTGGCGTTCGGGCCTTTCGTGATCCAAAGGTGGAAGATGATTGAACACTAGAGTGCCCAGAAATTTGCACTCGCATGAAGTAGTACTTGTCTTGTGATGTCGGGAATGGGATTACAAATGAAATTTGGAGATTGATGATGGGATATGGGCTTAAAGATGCCATCCGAAGGAGTTTCGATCGCGTAAGAGATTCCTTAGCGAGAGCTTGTATACCTGTTGTTGAGGGAGATTCCGCTGGGGAATGTTGTTCTTTGTCTTAGGAGAAATAGAACTTTAGGAGATTCGGTCGTCCGTTATTCTACTGGGGAATCATCTCTGTTGAAGAGGTGAGAGTGAACTATTATCTGGTCGCAACCCAGGCTTCATAGTGATAAGACCGACTGCTATCTGGTCGTAATCCAGGCTTTACAGTGACTTACTGGGGAGATGAGATTAAACTTGCTATCCGGTCGTAATCCAGGCTTTGCACTATCTCACTTCTTATCTGGTCGAAATCCAGGCTTCAGAACAAATCAAGTGGTTATCTGGTCGCCTCCGGGCTTCAACTTGAATTTAGGGCACACTAATATCCGACCGACTTCGGGCTTCTTAGTAACTGTCCATGTAAACTGCTGTTTGGTCAGAATCCAAGCTTCAGAGTGACTTATACTGCTATCTGGTCGTAATCCAGGCTTCACGATGTGTTATACCATTATCTGGTCGAATCCAGGCTTCATGGTGTCATGTACTGCTATCTGGTCGAATCCAATCTTCACAATACCTCATTTCTTATCTGGTCGAAATCCAGGCTTCAGAACAAATCAAGTGGTTATCCGGTCGCATCCGGTCTTCCCTTTGACTGTTGGGTTTACTAATATCCGGTCGAATTCGGGCTTCACAGTAACTGGCTGGGTAAACTGTTATCTGGTCGTAATCCAAGCTTCACAGTGTCCCTTAATGCTATCTGGTCGTAATCCAGGCTTCACGATGTATCATACCACTATCTGGTCGAAATCCAGGCTTCGTAGTACTCTTGGTTGCTATCTAGTCGTAATCCAGTCTTCACAACATCTTCTACCATTATCTGGTCGTAATCCAGGCTTCGTGGTCTTGTATTACTTTCTGGTCGTAACCCAGGCTTCACAATAACTTGCTGAGCTGTTATCCGGTCATGATCCGGGCTTCACAGCTTGTGTTTATGATATACCACTATCTGGTCGAATCCAGGCTTCATGGTGCTTACTGAGCTGCTATCCGGTTGTAATCCGGGCTTCATGGCTCACTGGGGAATAAACTATTATCCGGTCGTTATCCGGGATTCATAGCTTACTTTTGAGAGATATCACTATCTGGTCGTAATCCAGGCTTCGCGGTAGTCTGATATTGTTATCCGGTCGTAATCCGGGCTTCACAATATGCTGTAGAAATCAAGATACTATCCGGTCGTACCCGGGCTTCATAACTTGAATTTTGATTGTATCTTTCCTGAAAGGTAAAGGTTAGCTGTATGTAATGCATGATATGTATCAGGCAATGATGTTCTCAACATAGATGAGATTGTATGATATGATGCGTATATGTATGTAGCATGATGTATGGACATGTAATGTTTTAGCTGGGGAAAATAAATCCCGGAGCTGCTAGAGAAAAAAGTTGAATGCTTTGCTTCCGCCAGGGATGGTGAACGAAGATGATTGTGAGGATAAACCTGAAGGAGAAAAGAACTTCATTGGGGAATAAACTGATGAAGAGATTACTCCGAGGGGAATTACTCTGTGGGGAAGAGATGCTCTGCTGAGGATTTAACGATAAACTCTGCTGGAGATTCCGCTGACAAACTCTGTTGGGGATTTTAATGATGAACTCCGCTGGGGATGGATTACCGTTACTGGTGATATAGAATCGGCTGAGGATTGAACTCCTGTTTGGGGAAAGAAAGAATTTCGCTGGGGGATGATCTTTCAGTTGCAACTTGCTGAGGATAACCCAGTTAGACTCTTGTAGGGATAACCCTCTGAATTTGGCTGGGGAGATTTATTTGCGCTCTGCAGGGGGTAAGCTTCCAAAGTCTACTAGGGATGATGATTCAACTCTGTTGGGAAAACCTTTTTTAGACTGCGCTGGGGAAATAGCTCCACTAGGGGTATCTTGTACTCTGCCGGGGAACATTCTTATACTCTGTTGAGGAATATTAAGACTGTCGGGGATGCTCTTATACTTGCTGGGGAATATCTTTATACTCCGCTGGGGAAGATTAAGACCTTCTCGGGATACCCAACCTTTTTAGCACTTGATGGTGGATTAACTCTGCTTGAGGAGAATATTGTTGATTCGTTCATAGTTGCAAGTCTCAGCTAGGGAGAGCTATCATTACTGTCGTACCCTGCGGGGAATGAAGGTATCTTATCCATATTCTTCAACTGGATGTAACTTGGTACCTGGTGGACAAAGAAGCTACACAGCTTGGACATTTCTTATGCCCCTGTTTCTGATATTACCAGTAATTCATCTTTCGTTTCGCATGTAAATATTTATGATCAGCAATTAATGTCAAATGCATATATCAAAAATGAACATTGGACGTTCTTTGCAAAACAAAACAGAGAAAGGAAAAACAGTTTGAAATTTCTGAAAATGAATTTGTATTGATTTTGAAGTTTGGCTGAAAATAGGCCTTTTTTGTACAAGAGGCTGACGTCCTAGTAAGAGAACGCCGCCGAACAAATAGAATTTATACAATTTATGAAAAGGAAACAAAACAGCTATGTGAATAATCCCACTGGGTTCCAACCCTGCTATTGCCTTTATATCTTCAAGCATCTCATCACTTTGCTGCTCAGTTGAGGATAAATATGATTGAGTAGTGCCGTCCGAGCTTGATTGCCGATACCAAAGTCTGGATGCGAGGTGATCCAATGAGACATAGTGTTACGCTTTGATCCCTAATTTTTGCCTGGACCTCCCTTTCGGGTTTTCAGTCCACCGGGATACCCTTTTTTGCCCAAGCCGCCTTTTCAGGTTTTCGACTTGCCGGGTGTACAGATTTTTTTCATTTTCATCCCTTATTTTTTCCCGAACCCTTTTGGTTCGCCGGGAAGCCCTTATTTTTGCCTAGGCCAGTCAACCTAGCGGGCCTTTGATTATGTGTAGTATCTTTTTACTATGTCTGCATTGACGGGGTGAGGAAGGTCGTCACCATCCATGGGGGATAGAATCATAGCTCCTCCTGAGAAAATGTTCTTAACCACAAATGGCCCTTCGTAAGTAGGGGTCCATTTGCCCCTGGGATCACCTTGAGGTAGAATAATGCGCTTGATTACCAGGTCCCTAACTTGGTACTCTTGTCGTCTAACTTTCTTGTTAAATGCCTTGATCATTCATTTTTGGTACGTCTGACCATGACAAATAGCAGTAAGTCTCTTTTTGTCAAGTAGGTTCAGCTGATCAAGACGGGTCTGAATCCAGTCATCTTCGCTTAAACCTGCATCCTTCATGATCTGAAGAGAGGGTATCTGAACTTCAATTGGCAAGACTGCCTCCATGCCATAAACCAAGGAATAAGGTGTTGCCCCTGTTGACGTCCGTGCTGATGTACGGTACCCATGAAGAGCAAACGGTAACATCTCGTGCCAATCTTTGTATGTCACTGTCATCTTATGCACAATATTCTTAATATTCTTATTAGACGCTTCGACATCCCCATTCATCTTCGGCCGGTAGGGAGAAGAGTTATGATGCTGTATTTTGAATTGCTCGCAGAGCTCGGTGATCATCTTGTTGTTGAGATTGGTACCATTGTCCGTAATGATCCTCTCTGGTACGCTGTATCGACAAATCAGATTGTGCCGAATGAATCGTGCCACGACATTCTTGGTTACGGTAGCAAAGGAAGCTGCTTCAACCCACTTCGTAAAGTAATCAATCGCTACCAGGATGAAATGATGCCCGTTGGATTCCGTAGGTCTGATCTCGCCAATCATATCAATGCCCCACATTGCAAAAGGCCAAGGCGCTGTCAAAACATTCAGAGGAACTGGAGGTATGTGCACCTTATTAGCATAGACCTGGAACTTGTGACATGTCCGAGAATGCTGATAACAATCGGCTTCCATTGTGGACCAATAATATCCTGCCCGAAGGATTTTCTTTTCCATGGTATGTCCACTGGAATGAGTCCCGAAAGTACCTTCATGCAGCTCTGCCATGATCCTTTCTGCTTCAGTCTTATCCACACAACGCAGTAAGGTCGAATCATGGTTACGCTTGTAAAGGATGTCATTGCTGATGAAGAACTTTGCCGTGAACCTCCTCAGAAACTTCTTATCATTAACAGATGCACCCTTGGGGTATTCCTGAGCTTCAAGATACCTCTTCACCTCATGATACCAGGGCTTTTCTGTTACTTCTTCAGTCTCAATGTCACAGCAATGTGTAGGTTCGTCCAATCTTTCAATAATGATCCGGGGAGCCTCGTTGTCCCAATTGACTTTGAACATAGAAGACATCGTAGCTAGCGCGTCCTCCAACTGATTCTCCTCTCTAGGGATGTGTTTAAAGGTTATCTCCTCGAAATGGGGAAGCAGTGTCAACACATACTCCTTATAAGGGATAAGATTCGGGTGTTTCGTATCCCACTCGCCTTTGATCTGACTGATCACGAGATCGGAATCTCCGAAGACACTTAGAAACTTAATCCTTAGGTCAATTGCAGCTCGAAGACCCATGATGCATGCTTCATACTCTGCCATGTTGTTGGTGCAGTTGAAACATAGTTGGGCGGTAAATGGAGTATGAGAGCCTTTAGGAGATATGATCACGGCGCCAATGCCATTACCCAAAGCATTCGAAGCTCCATCAAAATACATAGACCATCGGGATCCTTCCTCAGGTCCTTTATCCGGTCCAGGTGTTTCATAATCAGTTATCAACATGATATTCTCGTCCGGGAATTCAAAATTCATAGACTGGTAATCATCCACTACCTGGTGTGCCAAATGGTCTGCCAATGCACTTCCCTTGATTGCTTTTTGAGTTGTGTACTGGATGTCATACTCAGTCAAGATCATCTGCCATCTTGCTATTCTTCCGGACAAGGCAGGCTTTTCGAAGATATACTTGATTGGATCCATATTTGAAATCAACAGAGTAGTGTGAGTCAGCATATACTATCTCAGCCAGCGAGCAGCCCATGCCAAAGCGCAGCAAGTTTTCTCTAGCAGTGAGTATTGGGTCTCACAGTCGGTAAACTTTTTGCTAAGGTAATAAATAGCATGCTCTTTTCGGCCAGACTCGTCATGCTGACCCAACACACACCCCATTGAGTTATCGAGCACTGTCAAGTATAAGATCAAAGGTCTCCCTTCAACTGGTGGCATTAGGATGGGTGGCTCTTGGAGATACTCTTTGATCCTTTCGAAAGCGGCCTGACATTCATCATTCCAATGTACCACTTGATCTTTCTTCAGTAGCTTGAAGATTGGCTCACAAGTAGCAGTTAGGTGTGAGATGAATCGGGCAATGTAGTTCAGTCGTCCCAGGAAACCTCTGACTTCTTTCTCTGTTCTGGGAGCTGGAATCTCCTGTATAGCTTTCACCTTGGCAGGATCCACTTGAATACCCTTGTCACTTACAACGAAACCCAGTAATTTACCAGATCTCACCCCGAAGGTGCACTCGTTCGGATTTAACCTCAGCTTGTACAACTTCAGTCTGTCAAACAACTTCTGTAGATGGTCAAGGTGTTCTTCCTCAGTCTGGGATCTTGCAATCATATCGTCGACGTATACTTCAATCTCATGATGGATCATGTCATGAAACAAAGCAACCATGGCACGTTGATACGTTGCCCCGACATTCTTCAGTCCAAAAGGCATGAACTTGTAGCAAAAGGTACCCCACTGAGTAACAAAGGTCGTCTTTTCCATGTCGTCGGGAGCCATTTTAATTTGGTTATAACCGGAGAAACAGTCCATAAAGGAGAAGACCTTGTGCTGAGCAGTGTTGTCAACCAGAGCGTCAATATGAGGTAGAGGGAAGTCATCCTTGGGGCTTGCCCTGTTCAAATCCCTGTAGTCAACATACATTCGGACCTTACCATCCTTCTTCGGCACAGGCACCACATTGGCCACCCACTGAGGGTAAGAAGTAACTGCTATAAAACCGGCGAAGAACTGCTTCATAACTTCAGCCTTGATTTTCTCAGACATTTCTGGGCGCATTCGGCGAACCTTCTGTTTCACTGGAGGACGGTCTTCCTTGGTAGGCAGGCGATGAACCACAATGTCGGTATCCAAGCCAGGCATATCTTCGTAAGACCAAGCAAAGATCTCAACGTAGTCATGTAGCATCTGGATCAACCGTTGTTTCACACTAAGCTCCAGATTTGCACCGATCTTGACTTCCTTCTTGTCAGTCTCAGTACCTAGGTTTACCGATTCTACCGGCTCTTCATGTGGCTGAATGACCCTCTCTTCCTGGAGTAGCAGTCTTGCAAGTTAACCATGCACTTCGCAATCATCTTCACCTTTGTCTTCGGCTAAGTTGATCAGATTTTCAAAGTCATAACTGGAAGTAGCAGAGTCGTTACCAGTGAGATCCAGAGTGGATGTGGACCTGTATATGTGAGTGTGTAAAATAGCTGTTTTGCAATATATAATAAAGAAAGACAAGGAGCGCAAGATTTGAAATGCAAGACCGTCCAATGCTTTTATTAATGATATATGAAAATGACACACACAAAGCCCTCACAAATGAAACCACGATGCCCCAGGTAAGACATCGGGCCATAAAGTTTCAAAACATTGTCTATTACAAATTCAAAACAAAAAGTTTCATTACTGGGTAACAAAAGTAATAGGAATGAAGTCCTTTTCTATCCATTTGCTTGGTCCACCATCGGTTGTAGGATAGATCCAGCTGTCGAATTCAGACTCTTCCACCTCATCTTCAATGGCATTCACTCCCGAGTTGCTGATGAACACAGGAGGTCTTCCGATCCTTGCATTTCGAATAGCCCTTTGAGCTTCTGCAGTGAAACCCAAACCAAACTTGTTAGTCTTCTGTGTAAAATCAGGAAGTCGGCCCCAATTTGCACACTCACCCTTCCCAATAACAGCCCGGGCATCCTTTAAGGAAGCCATCTTCATAGGAGAATCCTCAACCACAGTCTCAGCTGATGCCAATGTCTGGGGAACCTCTTCAAAGTGCTGAAATGGGGTCTCAATGAACTCCCCATCCATCTCTACGTATCTGAACGAGTTGAGGTGGCTGACCATATACTCTTCCTCTCCCTGTACTGTTACAATCTTCCCTCTGACTGGGTACTTCAGCTTCTGGTGGAGCGTTGAGGTTACGGCCCCGGCTTTATGGATCCATGGACGACCCAACAAACAAGAATAAGATGGCCGAATGTCCATTACATAGAATGTAGAATTGAAGACCTGAGAGCCAACTTTAATTGGAATATCAACTTCGCTGTGAACCATCCTTTTAGACCCATCAAAGGCCCTGACAACAATGTTACTTGGTTTCAGCTCCAACCCTTTGCAATCCAACCGGTCTAGAGATTTCTTGGGCAAGACGTTCAATGAAGAACCAATATCTACCAATACATGTGCAAGAGTAGTGCCCCTGCATTCAATGGAGACATGCAGGGCATCGTTATGATTTTTCCCTTTGGCCGTCAAGTCAGCGTCCGAGAAACCCAAACCATTATCAGCAGTTAAATTGGCCACACAATCGGTAAACTGATTAGTTGATGTCTCTTGTGGCACGTGGGCAATCTTCAGGAAGGTAATCAGAGCCTTAACATGGGCCTCTGAACACAACAACAGTGACAACATAGAAATCTTGGATGGGGTTTGCCCCAGCTGCTCAACTATGTTATAATCACTTTTCTTAATAATCTTCAGAATTTCTTCCATCTCCTATTTGGAAGCTTCAACAGTAATTGTCTTCGGTGCCTCCGTCTGGGAAGGCACATCAGTGGTGATCCCTTTTCCCCGAGCGTCAGATTACTCGGTGACAGGGGTAAGAATAGGAACTTGATCAGGAATGGCAGTAGGTACATTTGCAGGTGTAATAACAACAGGTCTTCGGGCTGTTGGTGGAGCAATATCAGGTGAGAAAAGTCTACCGTTGCGGGTGACTTTAGCAGGTCCAGTAATGTTGCTGACGTCAGTATCAACATCCAACTCTTGCTTAACTCCATGAACATAAACATCATCCCCATAGTGCCAAGGGACAACATTATCAGAGGTGTAGAGGATGGGCCCCGGAACAGTGATAATCACAGGTGCGATCTTCGGAACAGATGTAATTCTAACAGGCTTCCTCGAGGGAGCCTTGGAAGAATTGTCGAAAATGGTAATGATGGCGACTTCTTCAGTAGGAATGGAAGGAACAACATTCTTCTCAAACAGGATTTCCTTACTATCCATCAGGTTTTGGATACCTGACTTCATGAATGGGCAACCGGTAGGTAAAACATAACACATATGGCAACCTTCGTCACAGCCCGAAAATAAACCGGCTAGCAACAGGTTCTTCTTGATAGCCATCCGAGGGGTAAAAATGTCATCCATAGAAACTACAAACAAGTCTTCCTCTACAGAATTCACTCCATGTTTGGGCATGGGAGCAGTCACGGCATTAGGCCTTTCGGGCGCCTCGAACTCAATCTCTTTTGCATCAATTAAGTCTTGTATCTTGTTCTTCAAAGCCCAACAATCATCTGTATTATTCCCTGGGCTATCAGAGTGATAAGCGCAGCGGGCGTTACGGTTATACCTTGGTGACGTTGTATTTGAATTCTTTGAGGGTTCCCTTAGAGTCACCAGATTAGTCTTCAGCAACTATGGCAGAATCTGAGATAAGGTCATGCTGAGATGAGTGAATTGCCTCTTAGGTCTCTCGTCCTTTTGTTGATTGTTGTACTGAGGAGCACTAGCAGGTTTTGAAATAACAACCGCATTGACAGCTTGGCGGTGTTCAGGTCTATTTTGTCTTCTTGAACTGTAGACAACACTAGACTCTCTCTTAAACGGCTTCTTCTCGGTGCTTGATGAGGCACCCTTCTGTATCTTCCCAGCCTTAATACCAGCTTCAATCTTCTCACCAGTTAAAATAAGATCTGTAAACCCAGATGAAGAGTTTCCAATCAGATGGTTAAAGAATGGACCGGACAGGGTCCCCAAAAACATGTCAACAAGCTCCCGTTCTACTAAGGGTGGTTGTACCCTTCCGGCGAGGTCTCTCCACTTCTGAGCATAATCTTTAAATCCTTCACCCGTTCCCATTGACATACCATGGAGTTGGGTACGTGTAGGAGTGAGGTCGGAGTTGTACTGATACTGCCTGTAGAATGCAGTAGCCAAATCTTCCCAGCTGCGGATACTGGCTCCATCCAACTGATAGAACCACTCAAGCTGAGTCCCTGAGAGACTGTCTTGAAAGAAATGGATCCATAAGTTCTTATCATCAGTGTAAGGCTGGATCTTCCTCACATATGATCGGAGGTGCAGCTTCAGATAGGAAACTCCGTCATACTTGGCAAAGGCTGGTGCCTTGAATTTATGGGGAATCACCACCCCAGATGATAGACCTAGATCTCCGGAGTCCAGACCGGGCACCTTCTGAATTTCCATAGCACTCAAACGGTCTTCCAGCTGTTTGTACTTATCCTCAGTAGGAGGATACTGTTCTTCATCGTAGTCCGTCTCGTTTTCGGAGACTACAAGGCTAGGAACCCTCCTTTCTTGTGGACTATCTTTCCCTCCAGATGAGGTGGTCAGATCAACTTCGTCCCGTAGCCTGTTTCCAAACCTAGGACCAGTATTGAACAGGACAGTCCTCTTCTTCTTCTTCTTTTTCTCATTCAGAATCAAGGTCTTCAGGTCCTGCTGACCCTTAGCTAGGCTCATGAACAGCTCTTGAAATTGGGCATTCTGGGCCTGGAGGGCCTTGATAGCTTGCTCAGTTGAAGGTTCAGTAGATATGATGATTGCTTAAATAAACAACGAAGAAGATAAGAGACCTGTAAAGGGTACCTGTTTATGGAGTGCATGGGATGAAATGCGTATGATTTATGATTTCAAAGACAATCGAGATTCAGATTTGTAAACAAGAAAGGAAACATACTTTATTAGATTTAAACTTCAAACTTTAAATTGTTCAACAAATTGCCCTTAAGGCGTTACAAGAATGGAAATACAGAAAAGTAAATAAAAAACGGAAAAGAAATCATCAAAGGTCCATCAATGCTCCCATGGTCTCTTCTTATCAGTGCAGACATAGTCGTTGAGAATCCGCTCGTTCTCCAGTTGCCTAGTCAGCTTCTGGATTTTCTGCTCTTGTTCATTGAACTTCTCCCGATAAGAGTCCCGTTCATCCCTCAACTGCATCCAAGACCTCTTCAGTGCCCTAATGTCAGTGGGCATATAAGGATGGAGAATGGTTGGAAGAACCCCTTCCTCATTAGCAACTTCCAGAGTGATAGGCCGAACAGCTTCATATGGCATACCTAACTTCTGGGCACAGATGCAGACCCATCTGAGATATGGCTCCATCGGGAGTGAAGTCTTTAGACCTAGCACATGTGGATCTGATTGGTGAACTATGTCCCAAGACCTTATGAATCTGCGACGCTGCTCGTCGCTATCCCCTTGAAAATCAAAGATGATATGAGGCATTAGCATCTCATGAGGTCCTTCTCTTCTAGATCTTCCAAACTGACGGAGAGCTAAGCATGGGTTGTAAGAAATTCCTCCATGGGTTCCTATCAACGAAACATTAGGATACTCTCCACAGCGATCAATGATAGTCACCTCATACATACCTTTGAGAGTCCAGATAATTTCGTTATGAGAAAGAGACATCACCCTATAAGCCCAGCCCATTCCTTCTTTGTTCTTCAGCACTGACTTAGGGAAGTGCGAAATAAACCACCTTGATAATAAAGGAGCACGGCACATCAAGGTTCCCCGCTTTCAGGCAGTACGAGCATAGAGCTGATGGAGAATGTCACCCAAGAGAGTGGGTACAGGGTTCTGAGAGATAAAGATCTTTATAGCATTCACATCAACAAAAGTGTCAGGATTCGGAAATAGTACCAAGCCATAAATCAAAAGAGCCAGAATATCCTCGAATGCTTTAAAGTCTAGGCTATCCCAGAATTAGTTAGCCTTGCCAACCAAGAACTTAGTCAGAAAACCCTTAGTTCCACTTCTAGTCTCCCAGTTAGCCATTACCTCCTCTTTGGTCAAGTGAAGGGCTGCAGCAATCTCTTCGGGCCTAAGAGTCTTCTCCCATCCAGTAAACGGGGTCTTCTCTAGAACAGAGATATCGATCAACTCAGAGAACTCTTCTAGGGTAGGAACCACCTGATAGTCTTGAAAAGTGAAGCAATAGTACAATGGATCATAGAATTGGACCAGAACACTCATCATCTGCTCGTCCAATTTAGAGGTGACCAAACTGAGAAGAGAACCATGCCTCCTGATGAAGGAAGTAGTGTCTGGCATCCTGACAACCAACTCTTTAAGCAAGGTAGGAACTTGGACAAAGTTGATCCGGGTGGTATTCTTACGCATGGGCATCATGATGACCTACAAAACAGAGCAAAGATGAATCCCTCCTGTCTTTGAAATAGGTTAGTCCTTATGCAAGATGTATGCAATGTTATGATGTCATGATGTCATGATAGTAAGCACAAGACAAGTATCCACAAAAAGAAAACATGGTAAAGGCACATAAGTCACACAGAGAGCCCTTAGATTTCAGGCTGTCAAGGAGCTTAGGTATTACCCTCTTTCAGTTCAGTTGGTTTAAACTTGTCCTAAAAATAGTAACCGAGTTCTAGAGGATCTCAATATCACTGACTACCCTCAATCGGTCATAATTCCAGTTTAGCAACCTTTTCTTGCGGCCGGAATCATCGCGAGAGTTTAGTCTCAATGAGTGTAGCATACTGCTACTATTCTATGGCCAAGTTGCTCAATTTAAGGTTGTAAGGTCAGTTGGTGCTTAATGACCCCTTAAAAGACCCATATTATCCTCGTTCCAACACAAGGGATATCGGTACAGACTAAAGTTCCACACCAACGTAGCTACTGCTTCATCCGTATCGGTCTATGCCGTACAGATCCCTCACAGTTTATTGCTACTTACCTAAAGGGTATCCCCAGATCCGAGGTAGGATCTATAGAACTCCGATACAAGCCCACAAAATTAAAGCATACAAAACATACAATTGAAAACATAATGATCTAATCCTAAGGTACACCTCACTCATTAAATGTCCCCAGCAGAGTCGCCAGTTCTGTGATCAGTGGGAATGAGAACTGACTGTTTTGGAGTGCTGGTTCGCGTTTGCGTTTGTTTTTGAAAAATGTCGCGGTAAGCAAGAGTCGCCACCGTCTTTTATTTTATCCAACAAGGAAAGGAAAAAAGCACAGAAAAATTCCTTTTTCGAGATGTTTCTCGGGTTCGGGAGGTAGATTATAGAAAGGGAAGATGTTAGCACCCTTTCTATCCGTGGTTATCCACGGGCTCTTAGGTACTTGCTCATTGTGTTTTCAAAAATTTGCTTTTCTTTGTGTTTGTGGGTTTGAAAGAGTTTTTGTTTTGAAAGGAGTGTAAGTGCGAAAAGTTTTGTTTTGTTTTTAAAAAGAGCAAGTACTTAAGAACCATCTACCTACTCGAAAAAGGTATTAAGCTGTACAAATGTCCTTTAGACAGTGCTATCCCACTATTGAGAAGTAGGTAGCATCGTCGTTGGAGTTTTCGGGTCAATTCGATTAAGGGACGTGTGGTCACTAAAGCAATGTTAGGATGCCTTAGCAGTAACCCTAATATCCTAGATCATTTTTCCGAGGCAACCGTTTCGAGGCAACTATGATCTTTGGACAAGAGGGCGACCTCTAAAACTTCCTATACTCAATGACCACGTTCGAGGCAACCAAGTGAGGTGTACCCTAGGAGTGTGCATGTGCAAGTGTGTTATTTCGGTTAATTTTATCTGTACATGTCATGGGTAAGCTATTGTTGATTTTAAGTTAAAGATTGATCTTGTCATGCATTGCCTATTTATCAAACATCTAGCAGTTAATATTGTGCCGAAATTAAATTGTGGGAAATTAAATCTAAGCTATTACAAGGCGTCGGTTATTTACATCACCAAAGACAAACCCTTTAATTTAAATTGCGGAAAGTAAATAAAAGCGATAAATAAATAAAATCCTAATTAATTATTACATACTGGAAGCAATTACAATATTGGATAAAAAATAATATGCGTGTGAGAAAATTAAATCGGCGTGTTTTTAGATATTTGACCCTTTTTATTAAAGAAAGGATTTTTTTGTTGTTTTGAATTAAATGAAATTAAACTTAAGTTAATTAATTAATTAATAAAAAGAGATACATTTTTTTTTTTTTTATATCTTAAGAAATAAAATAAAAATGATTAAAAGTTAATTAAACCTAATATTCTAAATTGATTTTAATTTATTGCAAAAATATTAATGTTAAACCTATTTAAAACTAAATAAATTAATTATTGTTTATTTACAAAAATAAAGTGAAATTAGTTTTAATAAATAAAAATAATATTTTTCTTGTTTTCTGATTTTATTAGGAAAGTTATTAATTAGTGTAAATAATAATAATAATAATTAATAACACAATTGAATAATAAAAAAAATAGTGAAAAGAAATAACCAAGGGGGGTGCTGGGCCTGATTGGTGGTGAATCTGGCAATTCTCCAGGCCCAATAACGCTCAGCCTGGTTTGACTTCTGTGATTCCATATGCACCTGTTGACCAGACACCATGGTGGATGTCCAACCTAGGCCATTGGATTGGATTTGTAGGCCACTTGGCGTTTGGTGGGATGAGGAACAAGATGGTCCACGCCTAAATCTTTGCATTGGATTTCCTGGAACAAAATAATACAAATGTTTTGGGGGACCTGGGATTCGAACCCAGGTCCCAATGGACTTTGACACGCCTCCCTTGCCAACTCAACCACTGCATCTCTTTGTTAATGGAATAGATAGATAATATTATATTGGTAAAGCAAGCAATATATTGAAAATAAAAAAAAAAAACGCGCTAAATTGGTTTGAACGGGCCAATGAAGACAAGCCACGTCTTCATCTTCTTCCACAAACCCTGTGTTTTTTTCCTGCGGATTTGATTCCGCATCAAAATCCATGGCTTACTTCTAAAATCCACCTTAGGCTGTAAAAATCAAATTAAACTTGGTTTTCCTTGAACACAAAACTTGTACACTGAACACAAATATGGCCATGGTTTTCCTTGATTGTACCTGTACAAAAAATGCCTAAAAACAAAACTTGGAAACCCTAGGTTCGGGTATCATATTAGAGGCTCTGAAAATAAAATTAAACAATGCAGAATGCTTAGAAATTGTGCAAGAATCACAAATATATCAAAAAGATGGCAAAAAGATGCAAGATAACTGATTCACGATCCCATGTACAGGGCCATGTTCGTGGTGACTTACAGCGAGTTTGGGGCTGCTTCAAGGCTTAGTTTTGATTGATATCGCTTCAGGAGATTGCAAGCAAGAGAGCTCTGTGGAGATTTGGCTTTGAATCGTGCTCTAAGGTGGATTTCAGATTCCAAGTTTTCAAGCTTTTTCTCAAGTTCTGCCTGGCCGTTTCTGCAGTTCTTAGGGCGTGTTCTTGATGTGTATGGCTTTTGTATGTAATAAGGACTGCATTAGGTTAAAAACTTGGGCCTTAATCCATGAGCATTGAAGAATCAAGATTTGATTTGATCACCATTGATAAAGTTTCCAAAACTATGCCAAATCTGATTTTTTGTGCACAACAATGCTTGATACGAATTTGATTTGGTGAATCGTGATAATTGAAAGCTGCAATGATCAAAAAGATATCATTCCATCCATTTTTAGATTTTATTTGAATTAATATTGATTTAAAATGAATTAAATCAATAAAAATTAAATAAAATAGAAAAATAAATGATTGGTCATGAAATTAAAGATGGGACACGTGTGTGGTGTGATAAGACCAAATCAAGTGGAAAAAAGTGGGCCCTTTTGTCAAAAATTTGAGTTTTGAGGATAGTTGACTTTTGGCAATTTTGGAAAAATGCCCAACTTCAACAATGCATAACTTCTTCTATTTTGAACTTTTGGAGGTGTTCTTGGACTTTTTAGAAACCTTGAGATGTACTCTAACAAACCTATTGGTCTCATCTAATTTTGATATTTCATTCTCAAGTTATAAGCTTTGGCAAAAAAGGTGTTTTTGTTTACTTTCAAAAATGACCTATAATGTCCAAATTTGTAACTTTTTGTGAGGGCATTTCTTGATCTTGGGGTGTGAAGATGGATTGTAGGAAATTGCATCCTCTTCAAAATGAGCTTTGGATGGGTCATTTCTCATAAAGTATGAGAAAGTTATGCTTGGTCAAAGTTGAGTTGACTTTTCCTACAAAACCCTAATTTAGCAACTTTTGAATCTTGATGAATCTTGAGCAATCCTTGATGAATAATGATCAACACTTGATAAAATGATGAATTATCCTTCAAAATGAGAATTTTGACAAAAAATCTTGAGGTTTGACTGTATTTGGGTCACAGTTGACTTTTGCCCTAGCATAGTCGATTTTTGGACCTCTTAAGCAATTGACTGACCAAACTTTCTCTGCAAGGATTGAAATTTGACATGGATGAACTTGAGAACATGTTAGGACATTGGGGAGAATTTGAGGCCATTTGGATATGAGGACGTTGATGCAACACAAAACCCTAATTTTGAATTGACTGCCTTAGGAGGTGATTTGACTGTCCAACTCTTGAGCCATCTTGAACAACTTGGAGATGATTCTTGACATGTCTTGAGAAATACGGGAGGGCAAATTTTGGGGTACAACACATTCCAACTCTACTATTTCTGCAATGTCTTCGAATTCCCCTTGTCGTAGACAAAAGTTGATTGGATTGATCTTGGACCGTTTGAACTCGGATCTTGGTAATAAAGTCGACTGTGGTGATTCCACGGGACATAGTCATATGCTTTCAATCCTTAACTTTTGCCTGGACCGCCCTTTCAGGTTTTCAGCCCACCAGGATACCCATTTTTGCCCAAGCCTCCCTTTCGGGTTTTCAACTTGCCGGGTGTATAATCTTTTGCATATATCCCTAACTTTTGCCTAAACCTTTTGGTTTGCCGAGATTCCCTTATTTTCTCCTAGGTGTGTCAACTTAGCGGGTCTCTTATGCGTAGTATTTTTTAACTATGTCCGCACAGGATGCAGGAAGTCTTCACCATCCATGATAGTCGGCATCATGGAACCACCAAAGAAAACTCTCTTGACAACAAATGGCCCTTCGTAGGTGGGAGTCCACTTGCTCCTGGGGTCGCCTTGCGGCAGAATGATGCGCTTTATCACCAAGTCACCAGCTTGATATACTCGAGGCTTGATATTTTTGTTGAATGCCTTAATCATGCATTTTTGGTACATCTGACTGTGACAAACAGTAGCCAGCCACTTCTCATCGATCAAGTTCAACTGATCCAATATTGTCTGAATCCACTCATCTTCGCCTAGGCCTGCTTCATTCATAATCCTTAGTGAGGGAATCTGAACTTCCAATGGCAAAACAACTCCCATGCCATAGATCAAAGAAAAGGAACTTTCCCCAGTTGATGTTCCAGCTGAAGTACGGTAGCCAGGAAGAGAAAACGGTAACATCTCATACCAATCTTTGTAGGTCACTACCATCTTCTGCATAATCTTCTTAATGTTTTTGTTGTCCGCTTCCACTGCGCCATTCATTTTAGGTCTATAAGGAGAAGAATTGTGATGCTTGATTTTGAACTTAGTGCAAAGTTCGGTAATCATAGCATTGTTGAGGTTAGTCCCATTGTCAGTGATGATCATTTCGGGGATACCATAGCGGTATACGAGGTTGTGTTTGATGAATCTGGCTACCACATTCGACCCATTTGGTGAAGTAATCAATAGCAACCAGAATAAAGCGATATCCATTGGAAGTAGTGGGTTTGATCTCTCCAATCATATCAATTCCCCACATTACAAATGGCTATAGAGCGGTCATTATGTTCAGAGGGATAGTAGGCACATGGACCTTGTCATCATAGATTTGGCATTTGTGGCAAGTCCTTGAATGTTGATGGAAATCAGTCTCCATTGTTGACCAATAGTAACCAGCTCTCAGGATTTTCTTGGCCATAGTATGTCCACTAGAGTGAGTTCCAAAGAGACCATCGTGCATGTCTTCCATAATTTCCTCTGCCTCCTTCTTGTCCACACATCGTAGTAGAGTAGAATCATGGTTGCGCTTGTACAATATTCCGTTACTTAGGAAGAATTTGGCTGAAAATCTTTGTAAGAACTTTTTGTCATTGATGGAGGCCTCTTCAGGGTACTCTTGTGCTTCAAGGTATCTCTTCACCTCATGGTACCTTGGTTTTTCTGTATCAGTGTCAAGCTCACAGCAGTGTGCAGGTTCATCGAATCTCTCAATTGTAATCATAGGAGCTTCGTTGTCCCATCTGACCTTGAACATCAAAGACATGGTGGCCAAAGCACCAGCCAACTAATTTTCTTCCCTAGGTAAATGTTCAAAGGTGATCTCTTCGAAGTAAGGAATCAGAGATAGCACAAGTTCCTTGTAAGGGATGAGATTAGGGTGCTTAGTGTCCCGATCTCCTTTTACTTGGATGATCACTAGAGCAGAATCCCCAAACACATTTAAATGCTTCATCCTCAAATCAATGGCGACCTTCGGACCCAAAATGCATGCTTCGTGCTCAGCCATATTGTTCGTGTAATCGAAACATAATCTGGAAATAAAAGGAGTTTGGCAACCTTCAGGGGAGATAATCACAATGACAATTTCGTTACCCAAAGCGTTGGAAGCCCCATCGAAGACCATAGTCCACCGGGATCCTTGTTCAGGTTCGTTGTATGGTCCAGGTTTCAGCAGTAGGTCACTAGCATGATATTCTCATCAGGGAAGTCGAAGTTCATAGACTGATAATCATCAAAAGCATGATGGGCCAAATGATCTACTAGTACGCTTCCTTTGATGGCCTTTTGCACTGTGTATTGAATGTCGTACTCAGTCAAGATCATTTTCCACCTAGCTATCCGTGTGGAAAGAGAAGGTTTCTCGAAGATGTACTTGATTGGGTCCATCTTAGAAATCAACAGAGTGGTATGAGTCAACATATACTGTCTTAGCCAGCAAGCAGCCCATGCCAGAGCACATCAAGTTTTCTTGAGCAGTGAATATCTGGTTTCATAGTCGGTAAACTTTTTTCTCAGGTATTAAATATCATGCTCTTTTCGGCTAGACTCGTCATGTTGACCCAAAACACCCCCCCATAGAATTCTCTAGCACTGTCAACTACATGATCAAGGGTCTTCCTTCAACTTGAGGCATGAGAATAGGAGGTTCTTGCAGATATTCTTTGATTTTATCGAAGGAAGCTTGGCATTCATCATTCCATCTAACTACTTGATCTTTCTTCAAGAGTTTGAAGACTGGCTCACAAGTAGCAGTCAAGTGAGATATGAAGCAGGCGATGTAATTAAGATGACCCAAGAATCCTCTAACTTCCTTTTCAGAGTAGGGGACTGGCATTTCTTGGATGGCCTTCACCTTGGTAGGATCAACTTTAATGCCTTTACTATTGACAACAAAACCTAGATGCTTTCCAGATCATACTCCGAATGTGCACTTGTTAGGGTTCAACCTCAACTTGTACCTTTTCAGCCTCTCGAATAACTTGTACAGGTGATCGAGATGTTCTTCCTTAGTTTGTGATCTGGCAATCATATCATCCACATAGACCTCTATTTCATGATGAATCATATCATGAAACAAAGATACCATAGCCCTTTGATATGTTGCCCCTGCATTCTTTAATCCGAACGGCATGACCTTGTAGCAAAAGGTGCCCCATTGCGTAACGAAAGTGGTCTTCTCCATGTCTTCGGGAGCCATCCTAATTTGATTATAGCCGGAGAAGCCATCCATGAAAGAGAAGACTTTATGCTGAGCAATGTTATCAACCAAGACATCAATATAAGGTAGAGGGAAGTCATCCTTGGGGCTTGCCCTATTCAAATCCCTATAATCTACGCACATATGAACTTTTCCGTCTTTCTTTGGCACTTGCACCAGATTGGAAATCCATTTGGGATAAGACACCACATCTAGGAATTATGTGTCAAATTGTTTCATCACCTCAGCTTTTATCTTTTCAGACATGTCAGGCCTCATGCAACGAACTTTTTGTTTGACAAGAGGACAATCTTCCTTTGTTGGCAGACGATGAACTACAATTTAGGTATCCAACCAAGGCATATCTTTATATGACTAAGCAAACACTTCCACATAGTCATGCAACATCTGAACCAACCTGCTTTTGACACTTCTTTCTAGGTTAGTGTCGATCTTAACTTCTTTCTTGTCTGTCTCAGTACCTAGATTGGTGGCTTCAACTAACTCTTCATGCGATTGGATAGCTTTTTCCTCTTGTAATAGAAGTCTGGCTAGTTCTCCTGGTATTTTACAATCTTTCTCGCCTTCGTCTTCGGCTTGGTTAATTGGATGTTTGAAGTCAAAGTCGGCAATAGTAGAGTCATTGGTAATGAGATCCAGAGTGGATGACGACCTGCAAGATGGTGCGTGTGTGCATGTAAGATACATGGCTATTTTTAAAAATGTATTTGAAGAAAAAGAAAGACAACGAGAACAAAGATTTGAATGCAAAAGAGTCCAATGGTTTGTATTGAATGATCATATGATAAGATGAACATAAATAAAACCCTTGACAAATGGACCAAAGTGCCCCGGGCCAGGCACATAGCTTAAAAGTCATTGTTTAATATTACAGACAAAATGTTCTTGAATTAATAAAAAGCAATAAACAAGTGATTACTCCTCAATGAAGGAGATGGGGACGAAGTCTTTTGCGTGCCAATTGTCGAGCTTTATTGTAGTAGGATACACCCAATCTTCAAATGCACATTCATCATCAGAATCACCTACAACGTTGACTTCGTGGCTTCCAATACAGAGAGGGGGCTTCCCTACGCGAGAGTGCCTCACTTCCTTCTAAGCCTTGACGGTGAAACCCAAACCACCTTCATCTGCTTTGAATGGGATCTCGAGGAGTTTCCCCCAAGTATCACAACTTCCTTCTTCGACTACAACACGAGCATCTTTTAATGAAACCATCTTTGGTACGACCTTAACAACTTTGGACACATCAGAGGAACATTTGGCAGTAGCAATCATTGGCGGCATAACTTTGAAAGCTTGACATGGTGTCTCTATAAACTCGCCATCCATCTCCACATATTTGAAATAGTTGAGGTGGCTTACCATGAACTCCTCCTCACCATAGACAGTGACAATCCTTCATTTGACCGGATACTTGAGCTTTTGATGTATGGTTGATGTTACTGCCCCAGCTCCATGGATCCAAGGGAGACCCAATAAACAGGAGTAAGCAGGATGAATATCCATAATTTAGAAAGTAAAGTTGAAAATCTGTGAGCCCACCTTGATCGGGAGATCCACCTCTCCATGAACTGTCCTTTTGGACATATCAAAAGCCCTCACAATAATATCACTTGGTTTCAAAACTAAACCTTCACAGTCTAAACGTTCTAAATCCCCCTTGGGTAGTACGTTTAAAGAAGAGGCAATGTCAACCAGAACATGTGCTAAGATAGTCCCTTTTCATTCGACAGAAACATGTAGAACTTTATTATGGTTCTTTCTGAGTGGTGTCATATCAGCATCCGAGAACCCTAAACCATTACCGGCCGTCAAGCTTTCCACACAATTTTCAAACTGGTCAGTCGTGGTCTCATGAGGGACATGAGCCTTCTTCAATAATTTGATTAATGCCCGAGCATGAGCATCGGAACAAAGTAGCAAAGATAACATGTAAATCTTGGAAGGGGTTTGCCCCAACTGCTCCAGAATCTTGAAATCACTCCTTTTTATAATTTTCAATATTTCATCCATTTCACGAGCAAAAGGTTCCCCATAAGCAATGTCCTTTACGGGTATTTCTGTCTCGACAGGCTCAACAACCTTCTCCTTTCCCCTTGGGTCAGTATTTGGCTTAGCAGTAGTGATGTGGACAGGTGCCCTTGTAACAACCGGTGGTGAGATGTTGGGCGAAAAGATTCTCCCAGTTCTGGTTACCTTACTTAAGCCAGTTATGTTACCAATGTCACCAGCTTTGTTTTCTTCAATCCAAGCGTCTTGTTTTATCCCATGGTAAAACACCCCAGCACCATAGTTCCATGGCACTGCTTTATTGGAAGAGTACGGGATTGGTCCGGGAGCGGTAATTATCAGAGGAGCAATAACTGGTTCATTTGAAATCCTGACAGGACCCTTGGAGGAGATCCTAAGACGCTTATTTGAGATGGTTATGATGGAGAGATCTTCATACTTATTGGTAAAATTTTTGGCGGACATAGTCTTCTCAAATAGGATCTCATAGCTATTCATTAGGTGTTGAATGCCTTCCTTTAGCCCTTCGCATCCATTGAGTCGTTTGGCACAACAAACGCAGTCCTTCAAATAGCCAGGGAAAATCCCATCTTTCAACAGATTCTTTTTGATGATATTCAACGGAGTAGTCAAGTCTTCATACTTGAGCTCGTGTCTTAGCTTGTAAATAGTATCTCTATTTATAAGCAAATGGTTTCGAGACTTGTAGTTAATAAAAATTCAAATTCACATGTTTGTGGATTTTGGCTTGCTTTTGAAGAAAGCTTTAAAAATGTGGATCCATTGCATAAGTACCTGGTTTATAGGGTGGCTTAGAAGGTTTAAACATGTTTCTTATGAGCATAAATGTTGTGTGTGTTCATAAAAACAAGTTAGATGCTCAAGAAGAGTGGACTTTGTGATTAAAGCCACATTTCCAAAATGGCAATGTTGCCTTTCTTCCTAAAATGGTATTAAGCATGGACAATGCATTGAATGCTTGAATTAAAGCTCTAACATTTTTACAAGCATTTAATTATGGAGTGAAAGGAAAGTTAGAAGCCTGTAAAGTTATATTTGTACATCATGCTTGAAGATTGGATCAAGTGTTGTTCATCACAAAATTGACTTGTAATTCAAGTTTGAAACCCTAACTTCTTGCCTTCGATTCTCTTAGCTCAAGTATGATCTCAATGAGTTCTTGGACAATTTGGAAATCTCGTCACATCCTTTACAACCTTCATGTTGGACATTTTTGAAAATTCAATTTGGAACTAGGTGAAATTGTTTCATGAAGTTAGGTCAAAATCCTGCCTAACTAGGGCAAAATTTCACTAAGTCTTTTAAGTTTCATGAACATGTCTTCACAAAAACATAATTTGAAATCTATGCATTTCTAGGAAAAGTTCTGCCCTACAATGTTTTAGATCTCATTGATATCTACAACTTTCATGTTGGAAGTTTCCTTTGAATCATCTTGCATCATGGTGGAAACTTGACACAAAGTTGTGAAAAAAAGTGAATTTTCAATACTTCGAAAAAAATTTAAGTTTTAGAAATTTTGACTTTTCAAAATGAAATTTGACTTTTTGATTTCTTGATGAAAAAGTTTCATGTTTTTACATATGTTGATAAACTTTAATCTTTGAAACTTGGTTTTGATCAAAAAGTTAAAGTTTGACTTTTCAGTGTACAATTGACTTTTCATCAGTTGACTGAAATTCAACTATCAATCAATTGATCTTGAAAAAAGTTTTGAGCCATGCCATTTGGTAAAAATTAAGTATTTTAATCCTTGAGATCATGTCTTAAACCAATAAGTCATTTGTTAGGTCAAAAATCAAAATTGCACCTTCTTAGTCAAAAACCCTAATTTTGACCATTTTGCCCTTTTAATGATGTGATCAAATTTCTTGAGGAATTGTGATCCAAACTTGATAAATTGAAATATATGAGTTCATAATGTTGACGTGGATCAAAAATTATGAATTTTGACTATAAATTGACCATAATTGACGTTTTCCCCAATACCAACTGATTTTAGGTCAACTGATCAATTAACTGAGCAAAAATGTGATCCAAGACTTGAAACTTGACATGAGAAATCTTGAGGGTTCAAAATGATTCATGAAAGTAAATTGAGGCTTATAAAGTTCAATTATCCTTGTACAAACTCAAACCCTAATTTGAGTCATCAGTGCTTGAGGAGGTGTCTTGAGCTGATCAAACCTTGTATAGTCTTGAATCAATGGAGATCTTATGAGAGATTTCGTGAGAATTTAGAGGGCAAATTTTGGGGTAAAATAGAAGTTTTTGAGAATTTTTGAGAATTTTCACAAGTGTTTTCTTGAAATCCTTCAGGAGCACCTAATATGTGTGGTGATGCCTCCTTTTTATAGATGGCTTGGGCTGATGCTTTCGGCGGGAAGAAAATTTTCAAACAAAAATGGTATGTTGTATTTGTAGCTTTTGAGGGACAATGTTTTATTGCCATTTTGGTGAAACGAATAGGGCAACAATGCAGGAATGATGTGCATCAGTTTTGGAGTTTTATGGCCAATGTATCAGGCTTGATCCTGGCAGCGCATGAGACTTAGTCAACAAGTACCTTTGGCATCTCAACCATTTGTCTTGGATCCCTAGCCTCCCCTTTCGACCAAAATTTTTAGTAACCATCTCTTTTTTCCAATCAAAGTGTCATTCGAATGACTCCCATGGATATCCTTCAAAGGGGCCAAATTAATACTCTTGGGATGGGTCAATAATATATGTCCTTCGATTGGGGGAATCCAGACATGCCTGACAAACTATTTGAATGTACCACCATGGTGCTTTCTTCGCCTAAGGTAATGACATTATGAAGAGTTTGTATGTTTGGAACATGCCATTTCTACAGGAGATCCTGCCCACTCAAATTTGTCTACAAAGGGGCCACCTGGCCAAACGAAAGAATGTGTGCAAGAGATTCCTACCTTGTGACCTTATGCAAATATGTTTAAACGAAAGCTTGTAAAAGAGGAGCCATATGCCCAAACGAAAGGCATGACAAAAGACTGGTGCTCAAGTATTCACACCCCCATGTGAAGGATGCATGCAAGGGATGAAAGGCTCAATCGAAACGTGCAACATTGGGAAAGTCATTGCCCTAGACGAAAGAGGCTTGCAAGGGAAAAATGTATGATCAAAAGAGGGAAACAGGGGGTTTTGGACTCCTGAATCGAAGGACATCATCAAGAAGCTTTTTTCCTTGTGAATTGAAGTTATATTAAAGGGAAATGTTGCCCTGTCGAAACTTCCAACAAAATGCTTCAAAGGGGACTTTGGCCTTGTGCACATTATTATGGTAGGAAATTATGCCTTGTATGTCTTGGTTAACACGCATGGAAGATGTTGTGTGGCCAAATGAAAGACCTGCACAAACAATCAAATATCGTCTAACGCTAAAACGAAATAGGAAATGATCTTAGCAAAATGAGCCCAAAGCCTTAATCGAAGCATGAAATGAACTTGCACCAAAAGAATCCAGCGCCCAAACAAAAGATGCAACCAAGGCCAAAGTGTCCAATCGAAGGATGCAAAATCGAGAGGAACTTGATTTTCCTTTAATTTTGTCAAAAAGAGCATTTTCATTTGTTTTGTCCATTTTTAGCGATTTCTTCCTTAATCTTAATGCTGAAAAATCCAAATATATTTGTTTAAGCTTGGATTTTGGGAATCCTTTGTGAGAATTGCCTTGAGGAATGAGAGGGAAAATTTTGGGGTACAATAGATCCCCCTGTTCAATCTTCTTAAACCTGAAGAGTTAGATTGGTGAATCTACCATTCGTGACTTGATGGTGGAAGATGATTGAACACTAGAGTGCCCAGAAATTTGCACCTGATATTATGGTTGAGGTGCAAAGGAATGGGCTAAAAGATTCCATTTGGAGAAATGATGGATAGTTGTCGGAGATGGGCTTACAGATGCCATCCAAAGGTGATTGTTGATAGAAATCAAACTAAGTCTAAGCTTGACTTTAACTGGAAAAAAATCAGAATAAATCTTGGAGCGATTTATCTGCACCAGAGAAAGTGTCTACGGGAAAGAATCAGGATAAACCATTGAGGGATTTAAACTGAACCAGCAGAGGTATGGAAAAGAATCAGAATAAATCTTGGAGCGATTTATCTGAACCAGAGAAAGTGCCTACGGGAAAGAATCAAGATAAACCGTTGAGATATTTAAATTGAACCAGCAGAGGTCTGGAAAAGAATCAGAATAAATCTTGGAGCGATTTATCTGAACCAAAGAAAATTTCTACGGGAAAGAATCAAGATAAACCATTGAGAGATTTAAACTGAACCAACAAAGGTCTGGAAATGAATCAGAATAAATCTTGGAGCGATTTATCTGAACCATAGAAAGTATCTACGGGAAAGAATTAGGATAAACCATTGAGAGATTTAAGCTGAACCAGCAGAGGTCTGGAAAATAATCAGAATAAATCTTGGAGCGATTTATCTGAAATAGAGAAAGTTTCTATGGGAAATAATCAGGATAAACTATTGAGAGATTTAAACTGAACAAGCAGAGGTCTGGAAAAGAATCATAATAAATCTTGGAGCGGTTTATCCGAACCAGAGAAAGTGTCTACGAGAAAGAATCAGGATAAATCGTTGAGAGATTTAAACTGAACCAGTAGAAGTCTGAAGGAAGTATTTGTCATGTAGATAATCAAACAGTCCTTTCTCGAGAATTGATCTGTAATTGATTTGTCCATAAATAGTTGTCTTGTCTTGTCGGAAACTTGTTGATGATAATTTTTGTTGATTGATCTTTCTTGAAAAGGTAAAGAGTTATTTGTATATAATACCATGATGTATGAAATGCATAGTGTAATGATGTTTCTCAAAATAAATCAGATTGTGATATATGCATTTGTGTTGTCGATGTTTATGATGTATGAATGCAATGCATGCACATGTTAGTTATTCTACTGCAATGCTGTTTAGATTGGGGAACATAAATCCCTGACCGTTGTTGGGAATGTGGAGTGTAAGCCTTCATATTTTATTGAAGTTGAGGCATTGATAGATGGGTTTCCCTCATTTAGAGAAGTAAACTCTGTTGAGGAAGGGAACTGTCGGGCATTGCTTGTGGACTTTGTGAAATCCTACTGGGGATTTCCTGAGTAGCTGGGTGACTTTCACTAGGGAGTCGTTTGATTATTAACTGGAAGTTTTTCTCCGTCGAGGATATGAAGACAAAAGATACCATTAGGCTGCATGCTGGAGATATGACAATGATCCTATAGGAGGATGTTCTTGCTTCAGCTCTGTATCTGCAGGGATCTTATGGAATGGCCCGTAGATATTGTCCTATTTCTTAAAGTCATTAGTAATTGTCTTTCTATTTATTTTTCCCTTTTTATGCGTTTATTTATAAACAATAATTACATTCAAATTCATATGTTCAAAAATAAACACTGGACGTTTTTTGCCAACAAAACAAGAACAGTAAAAGAAAAACAAATAGTTTTGCACTTTTAAAGGAATATCTTTGTATTAACTTGAATAAGTATTTTTGTACAAAGAGACGAACATCCTAGTAAGAGAATGTCATTATAAAAACGAAAAAATTGATACAAAGAAAAGACAGCTATGTAAAATAATCCCATGGGGTTCCCATTCTACTATGGCCTTCATGTCTCTGAGCGTCTCATCCACTTGCTGCTTTGTCTGAAGCTGATTGGATTGATTAGAACCATTCGAGTTTGACGATTGATGTCAGAGAGTGGCTGTAAGGTGATCCAACGGGACATAGTCATACGCTTTAAACCCATAACTTTTTCCTGGACCGCCCTTTCGGGTTTTCACTCTATCGGGATACCCTTTTTTCCCCAAGCCGCCTTTTCAGGTTTTCAGCTTGCCAGGTGTACAATTTTTTTTTTGTTTTATCCCTAATTTTTGCCTAGGCCAGTCGACCTAGAAGGTCTTTTTCATGTGTAGTATCTTTTAACTATGTTTGTGTTTACAGGATGCGGAAGGTCGTCGTTGTCCATAGTGGTTAAAATCATTGCTCCACCAGAAAATATGTTTTTTATCATAAACGGTCCTTCGTATGTAGGAGTCCATTTGCCCCTGGGATCACCTTGTGGAAATATGATACGCTTTATTACCAAGTCACCAACCCGATATACCTGACGTCTGACCTTCTTGTTAAAAGCTTTAATCATACGCTTTTGGTACATCTGGCCATGGCAAACAGCCGTACGCCTCTTCTCATCAATAAAGTTCAGCTGGTCAAGTCGATTTTGAATCCATTCATCTTCACTCAACCCTATATCCCTCATGATTCTCAAAGAAGGTATTTGGACTTCAATTGGTAAGACAACTTCCATACTGTATACCAAAGAGAAAGGAGTTTCCTCTGTTGATGTGCGTGTCGTGGTACGATAACCGTGAAGAGCAAATGGTAACATCTAATGCCAGTCCTTGTAGGTCACTGTCATTTTTTGTATGATCTTTTTTATATTTTTATTAGCGACTTCTACAACCCCATTCATCTTCGGCCAGTAAGGAGAAGAGTTATGATGTTGGATCTTGAATTGCGCGCATAGTGCAGAGATCATAATATTGTTGAGATTGGTACCTGTTGTACCCCAAAATTTGCCCTCTTTTCATACACGCATATTATTGGTTTTATGGTTATGGAATAAAGGTATATTTATCAAGCTTCTTCAGGTTACAAGTGACGTTTATTTCGTCAATGGATATTCTCAGAGTATTTTCCGTGCTAAAGATCGGTTCGCCGTTTTGCAATGATTCGAGGTTCAAAGATTCACAAGACCAACCCAGCGCATCATATTCAGGTGTTCTTTCGCCAAGATATCTCTGATAATGTATTCTCAAATTTAGGTTCGGCTCAAGAGTCAATTCTTTAAAGAAGGTATCCGGATGTGTGAGTTTTCTCGAAGAAATATGGTGAAAAAGTGTGCTGAAAGTGCAGTTTTTACGCGCTAAAAAATTCATAACTTGAAGATCGTGGCTCGTTTTGAACCCGTTTTGGTGGCCAAAATTTTGTATTGATGTCATCTACATTTTCATCTCTCACGGATGAAAGCCAATTTCGATCAGAAAGTCTTCAAAAATGCGGATTTATCAACTATTTTCGTACAGAAAATTTGTGACGGAAATTTATTTGCGTCATGTTCAGAAAATCATAACTTGGTCGATTTTCATCGTATCGGTCTGGTTCCTACGCCAAACTTTCACAAATTGAGTTGGCTACGTTTTCACAGGAGGTATCAAGTTCGAACGGTATTCAAAAGGCCTTCGTTTTTTTCTTAGAGTGCGTGTGACGCGCCGAAAATCCTGAATGCTGAATATTATTTTATCTGGGTCGAAACTTCGAAAATTCATAACTCAGTCAATTTTTATCAGATTAGGCTCATATTTTTACACAAGGTCACTGACTCAGATATCTACAACTTTGCTTCAAAAGTAGAGACCGAATTATGCTCCGATCAATACCAGTTTTTTATTTAAGAACGTGTCAGAGTCGACACTGGAGCCCAAAATAAGTTTGTCTGAGCTGAAACTTCAAAAATTCATAACTAATTCACCATTTATCCGATTGAGCCGATTTTTGGACAAGAGTTAGTTCTCGATGTAGGATACATTTTGTTTTCACATTTCAACTTCAAAAATTTCACTTAAGCCCATGCGAGTTATCCTACAATGTGACAAACTCAAGTGAACATTGGAGGCCCAATTGCACATTCAAAGCCCATTTTCTTTGCTCTAATTTCCATTATATAATCTCATTCTTTTCACACAAACATGGGGGGAAAAAATTAACCTTTGCCACAACGTTGTCATAATATCAAATTCTTTCAGGAACCCTAAAACCTTGAAATCCTTATTACAAATCCCCCTCTCACTATAAATTTGCCTGTTTTACTGAAAAATGCATTTTCAAAAAAATTTTCAAGACAGACATAAGCTTTGCATTCTTAAAATAATATTGTTTGCATATGACTATTTGTCCAAACAACAGACAAATTCGCACGACGAATATCTAGTGAACAAAAAACCTTCTCAATAAAAAGGATCACCTCAAGTGGAAAAACACTTCCAACCAAGGGGCACGGCATGATCATTGTCTTTCATCTGGGGCAGTCAAGTCAAGATTCAAGGAATCTCTCAAAGATGCCAAATAGCCAGGGGAAAATCTCCATCTGAACGACTTGGGGCATTGGACATAAATTCCAACAACGAATCTTGCATGATCAAACAAACATCTTCTGGTAGTGTGGCAACACAACACTGCCGACAGTGACAACTCCCTACACTCTGAGAGCGTGGACATAATCAGAAAATACCGTGCATGAATAAAGACCCGCTAGGTTGACTGGCCTATGCAAAAATAAGGGCTTCCCGGCGAACCAAAAGGGTTCGGGCAAAAATTAGGGATAAAAAATGAAAAAAATTTGTACACCCGGTAAGTCGAAAACCCGAAAGGGCAGCTTGAGCAAGAAAGGGTATCCCGGTGGACTGAAAATCTGAAAAGACAGTCCAGACAAAAGTTAGGGATTAAAGCGTACGACTATGTCCCGCCATCTCGTCACTTTCCTACCAGAATAAGACTTGCCATTTTGATCGAAAGATACCAAGCACCTCATAGGTTGGGATAATACTCGATCCACAAGGCCTCCGCAGGCACCTTCTCCCGCAGATACAGGGGCAGAAAAGTCTTGATGCAAAGCCATCATCATATCCTCAACATGCGTCCCAGTAACATTCATTCCACGTAGAGTAAGAAAAAGACAGTGATGTTAGTTGTCCAAAATAGGATACCACTCTCCCCAGCTGAAGATCACAACCAAGAATGAGTCGGTGATATTCTCCCCAAGCAGAGTTTATCTATCATCAGCACTGGAAAATTATCCCCAGTGGAGTTTGGAGAATTATCCCCAGTAGAGCCTAAAAAATTATCCCCAGTGGAGTTTGGAGAATTATCCCCAGTAGAGTCTAAAAGATTATCCTCAGTGAAGTCTCCATTGGAAAATCATCCCCAGCGGAGTTCATTCCTTTCACAGACAGAAATTCAATCCCCAACAGGGTTCACTATCACCAGCAACGGTAATTCATCCCCAGCTGAATTTTTATTTCTCCAAATCAACAGATCTTCTAGCAGAGTATGTACTCCCCATAGAGTCATTTCCTCGTCAGTCTATTCCCCGACAGAGTTATTCTCTCCTACAAGATTATTCTCCCAATCATCTTCGGTCGTTATCTCCGGCGAGTGAAACTCTTTATTCTCCAGCAACAGTCAGGGATTTATTTTCCCGAACTCGGACGTACCACAATAGCATTTCATGTTCATGTATCATGACATGCGCATACATATTACATACAACATAATTTCATTTATTTTGAGAACATCATCATACAATGCATGTCATGCATCATATACGATTAATCATGTACCTTTTTAGGAAAGATGGTTATCATCAACAAACTTCCTACAAGTTTAAGATTAACTCTAGAAACTAAACAGACTTTACACAAGTTCATCATGAAGCAACCTTACCTAGGTTTCTTCCCGGTTCAGATGCAGTTTTACCTAAACTCCTCCTGAAGCAGCCTTACCTAGGTTTCTTCCTGGTTCAGATGCAGTTTTACCTAAACTCCTCACGAAGCAGCCTTACCTAGGTTTCTTCCCGGTTCAGATGCAGTTTTACCTAAACTCCTCATGAAGCAGCCTTACCTAGGTTTCTTCCTGGTTCAGATGCAGTTTTACCTAAACTCCTCATGAAGCAGCCTTACCTAGGTTTCTTCCCAGTTCAGATGCAGTTTTACCTAAACCCCTCATGAAGCAAACTTACCTAGGTTCCTTCCCTTTCCCGATGCAGTTTTACCTAGACACATCCCGGAGCAACCTTACCTAGGTTCCTTCTCTTTCCCGATGAAGTTTCACCTAAACTCATCCCGAAGCAGCCTTACCTAGGTTCCTTCTCTTTCCCGATGAAGTTTTACCTAAACTCCTCATGAAGCAGCCTTATCTAGGTTCCTTCCCTTTCCTGATGCAGTTTCACCTAGACTCATCCTGGAGCAACCTTACCTAGGTTCCTTCTCTTTCCCGATTCCCGGTGTAGTTTCACCTAGACTCGTCCTGGAGCAACCTTACCTAGGTTCCTTCTCTTTCCCGGTGTAGTTTCACCTAGACTCGTCCTGGAGTAACCTTACCTAGGTTCCTTCTCTTTCCCGATGAAGTTTCACCTAGACTTATCCTGGAGCAACCTTACCTAGGTTCCTTCTCTTTCCCGATGTAGTTTCACCTAGACTCATCCTGGAGCAACCTTACCTAGGTTCCTTCCCTTCCCCGATTTAGTTTCACCTAGACTCATCTTGGAGCAACCTTACCTAGGTTCCTTCTCTTTCCCGATGTAGTTTCACCTAGACTCGTCCTGGAGCAACCTTACCTAGGTTCCTTCTCTTTCCCGATGTAGTTTCACCTAGACTCATCCTGGAGCAACCTTACCTAGGTTCCTTCTCTTTCCCAATGTAGTTTCACCTAGACTCATCCTGTAGCAACCTTACCTAGGTTCCTTCTCAGATCAGATGCAGTTTTACCCAAACCCCTCACAAAGCAACCTTATCCAGGTTCCTGCTCGGTTCAGATGCAGTTTTATCCAACTCCTCACGAAGCAACCTTACCCAGATTCCTTCTTATAAGCCCTACTATCCAGGTTTCTTTTCTCTTATCTCCAGACAACAATCCACAACACTATAAGACCCAGACCTATCAAACACGATCGGTTTCATCTATCCCTAGTAGGTCGTGATGCCGCCTGTACACGACCAGATCACAGTTCATTTTCACCTCCTCGACTAATAGACAATTCATCAGTAGAATACGAACGACTGAAGTTCCTAAAGTTCAAACAGAGACGACTCACCAGTAGAATACGGACGATCGAAGTTCCTAAAATTCTACTTCTCAACAAATATCAGCCTTCCCTAGAGGAATCTTCCTCAACGACAGGTATACAAGCTCTCGCTAAGGAATCTCTTATGCGATCGACGCTCCTTAGGGTGGCATCTTTAAGCCCATCCCTTGTCAAGAAATTTCCAAATGGCATCAATAAGACCATTCCCGACATCACAAAACAATTACCACTTCATGCGAGTGAAAATTTATGGGCTCTCTAGTGTTCAATCATCTTCCACCTTCAGATCATGAAAGGCAGATGAGCCAATCTAAATCTTTAGGTTTAAGAAGATTGAACAGGGGCAGTTGTTGTACCCCAAAATTTGCCCTCTTTTCATACACGCATGTTATTAGTTTTATGGTTATGGAATAAAGGTATATTTATCAAGCTTCTTCAAGTTACAAGTGACGTTTATTTCGTCAATGGATATTCTCAGAGTATTTTCCGTGCTGAAGATCGGTTCGCCGTTTTGCAACCATTCGGGGTTCAAAGATTCACAAGTCCAACCCGACGCGTCATATTCAAGTGTTCTTTCGCCAATATATCTCTGATAACGTATTCTCAAATTCAGGTTCGGCTCAAGAGTCAATTCTTTAAAGAAGGTATCCGAATGTGTGAGTTTTCTCGAAGAAATATGGTGAAAAAGTGTGCTGAAAGTGCAATTTTTACACGCTAAAAAATTCATAACTTGAAGATCATGGCTCTTTTTGAACCCGTTCTGGTGGCCAAAATTCCGTATTGACGTCATCTATGTTTTCATCTCTCACGGCTGGAAGCCAATTTCGATCAGAAGGTCTTCAAAAATGCGGATTTATCAAGTATTTTATTACATAAAATTTGTGACAAATTTATTTGCGTCATGTTCAGAAAATCATAACTTGGTCGATTTTCATTGTATCGATCTGGTTCCGGTGCCAAAATTTCAAAAATTGAGTTGGCTACGTTTTCACAGGAGGTATCGAGTTCAAATGGTATTCAAAAGGCCTTCATTTTTTGCTCAGAGTGCATGTGACACGCTGAAAATCCTGAATGCTGAATATTATTTTATCTGGGTCGAAACTTCGAAAATTCATAACTCTGTCAATTTTTATCGGATTAGGCTCATATTTTTACACAAGGTCACTGACTCAGAGATTTATAACTTTGCTTCAAATGTCGAGACCGAATTATGCTCTGATCAATACCAGTTTTTATTGAAGAACGTGTCAGAATCGACACTGGAGCCCAAAATAAGTTTGTCTGAGCTGAAACTTCAAAAATTCATAACTAGTTCACCATTTATCCGATTGAGCCGATTTTTGGACAAGAGTTAGTTCTCGATGTCGGCTATATTTTTTTTTCGCACTTCAACTTCAAAAATTGCACTTAATCCCCTGCTATTTAGCCTGCAACGTGACAAACTCAAGTGAACATTGGAGGCCCAATTGCACATTCAAAGCCCATTTTCTTTGCTCTAATTTCCATTATATAATCTCATTCTTTTCACACAAACAGGGAAAAAAATTAACGTTTGCCACAACGCTGTCAGAATATCAAATTCTTTTAGGACCCCTAAAACCTTGAAATCCTTATTACAAATCCCCCTCTCACTACAAACAAGCCATCCCGGTTACAAACCAATATCTCACTACTTCTCCGGTAAGGGTAAGGCTGGCTTGATCTCCATGATCAAAAGGGCATAAAAGCATTCATATCACTACTTCTCCAGTAAGTATTTAGACAGGATCCCATGCAGGTTCATTACAGAACGTTGAGGCTAAAACACAAATGGCCAAAACAGAACAACTTACACATGATACCAATGCATGATGAGGCAGACATCCTGAGAAGGTTAAGGAACGTTGAGGCCAAAACACAAACGGCCAAAACATAACAACTTACACATGACACCAATACATGGCGAGGCAGACATCCTGAGAAGGTTAAGGAACGTTGAGACCAAAACACAAATGGACAAAACAGAACAACTTACACTTGACACCAATACATGGCGAGACAGACATCCTGAGAAGGTTAAGGGCGTGGGTTCAACAACCACTCCTATTGGTTTTGATTTTCTTTCTTTTTATTTACCCTTTTATCTATTTTTATTCTTTCTGTTTAAAATCTTTTTTTCATAAAACTTAACATTTTTCACAAACCTTTGATTTTTTGTAATAAACTCGAATAATTAATTTTAGGTTTTAATTTAATTTTAGGTAACTTTAATTGTTTTGTACATAATTAAAATTAATTAGAACAAATAGGTTTTATTTCTAATTTAATTATATTTTCTTTTTTCCAAAAAATAACCAAAAACCAAAAATAGATCACTTTAATTATTTTCATTAATTAATTTAATCACTAATTAATTTTGTCACTTAATTTAGAAAAAACTTAATTCTTTTATTAAAAACGCAAAAAACAAGTTTTCTTTTAATTAGGTTAGAAGGGTCAAAACCCTATTTTTCTTCCTGATCTTAATTTTTCTCGCGTGCTTTATTTTTATTATTTATCATATTGATGTAACTGCCTACAGTTTGTAATAGTTTAATTAGGACATTTATTTACATTTATCGCTTTAATTTCAAAGGGTTTGTTTTTGGATATGTAAATACCCGAAGCCTTGTAATAGCTTAACTTACTTTCCGCATTTTAATTCTGCAAACTATAAACTGCTTAGATGTATGGCTAATAGGATTGTATGGAAAGAATGTATGGAAAATTAAAACGGTAGATCACCTAATGTGCAAAGATTAAATAACTGAAATCGAACATATGCACATGCGCACTCCTAGAGTACACTCCCACTTGGTTGCCTTCGGTAAATGGTCATTGAGTATAGGATTCTTTAGTGGTCGTCCTTTTGTCCAAAGATCAAAGTTGCCTCGGAAAGGTTGCCTCAGATATTGTTGCCTCGGATAATTGATCTAAGACATTAGGGTTATTACTAAGACGTAACATTGCTTTAGTGACCGTATGTCCCTTTTCGAATTGACCCTCAAAATTCCAACGACGGAGCTACCTACTCACTAATAGTGGGATAGCATTGTCTAAATGAAATGAATACAGAACGATTCTTTTTTCGAGTAGGTAGATTAGCTCTTAAGTACTTGCTCAATCCAAACAAAATTTTTTTCACACTTACACTCCTTTACAAACAAGTTTTCAAAAACACTTCATTACACTCTTGAAGACAAAAGCAAGAGTTAAATCGAAGTCAAAACAAAAATTTTTCAAAACCCACAAACACAAAGAAAACAATTTTGAAAATGATGAGCAAGTACCTAAGAGCCCATGGAAAACCATGGATAAAAAGGGTTCTAATACCTTCCCTTTCTATAATCTACCCCCCATACTCAAAAATATCTCGAAAAAGGAATTTTTCTGTGCTTTTTTTCCTTTCCTTGTTGGATAAAACAAAAGTCGATGGTGACTCTTGCTTACCGTGACATTTTGCAAACACAAACACAAAACTTAAACCAACAAATTACTTAAAAAATAGGGAAACACGTCCCGATTCTGGCCACTGTATCACAGTACCATTATCTGTAATGATTCTCTCTGGAATACCATACCAACATATAAGGTTCTATTTGATGAATAGGGCCACAACATTCTTGGTAACAGAAGCAAACGAAGCTGCTTCGACAGACTTCGTGAAGTAATCAATGGCAACTAAGATGAAGGGATGTCCGTTAGAAGCTGTCAGATTGATCTCTCCAATCATGTCAATGCCTCACATTGCTAATGGCCAAGGAGAAGTCAGGACGTTTAGAGGGACTGGAGGCACATGTACCTTGTCAGCATAGATCCGACACTTGTGGCAGGTTCGTGAATGTTGATGACAATCTTCTTCTATGGTGGACCAGTAGTATCCTGCTTGGAGGATCTTTTTGGCCATCGTGTGCCCACTAGAATGGGTGCCAAAGGTGCCTTCGTGTAAATCAGCCATGATCTTTTCCGCCTCACTCTTATCTATGTACCGAAGCAAAGTAGAGTCGTGATTGCACTTATAGAGAACTCCATTACTAAGGAAGAACTTAGCAGAGAATCTTCTCAGAAATTTCTTATCATTGACTGAAGCTCCCTCCGGATATTCTTGGTCCTCAAGGTATCTCTTAATTTCAGGGAACTAAGGCTTGGCCACCACTTCATCAATATCGATTTCGTGAAAGTAAGCTGGTCCGTCCATCCGATCAATGGTGATCTAGGGAGCCTCATTATCCCACATGATTTTGAACATGGATGACATAGTGGCTAGCGCGTCTGCTAGTTGATTTTCCTCTCGTGTAAAATGCTCAAAATTAATTTCCTCAAAATGTGGGATTAATGTCAACACATGTTCTTTGTAGGGGATGAGATTAGGATGCTTCGTGTCCCATTCTCCTTTGATCTGACTGATGACTAAAGCTAAATCTCCAAATACACTTAAGGACTTGATTCCCAAATCTATGGTGGCTTTGAGACCCATAATACAC
The DNA here is from genome assembly GCA_948472305.1 of Vicia faba. NCBI lineage: Eukaryota > Viridiplantae > Streptophyta > Magnoliopsida > Fabales > Fabaceae > Vicia > Vicia faba. The sequence continues at coordinate 318,271,301 of OX451741.1, read as the reverse complement.
GCTTCATATTCCACCTTATTATTGGTACAGTTGAAACACAATCTAGAAGTGAAGGGAGTATGGAATCCTTCAGGGGATATGATCACATCGCCTATGCCATTTCTAAGTGCATTGGAAGCTCTGTCAAAAACCAAGGTCCATCGGGATCCTTGTTCAGGTCTGTCATATGGTCTGAGTTTTTCAAAATTGTTTACCAACATGATGTCTTTGTCCTGAAATTCGAAATTCATGGATTGATAGTCACCCATAGCCTGATGAGCAAGGTGATCGGCTAACACACTTACCTTTATTGATTTCTGGGTAGTATCTTGAATGTCGTATCCAGTCAGGACCATATGCCATCTTGCTATTCTTCCCGAGGAGGCGGGCTTCTCGAATATGTATTTAATTGGGTCCATCTTGGATATCAATAAGGTAGTATGGGTCAACATATATTGTCTTAGCCAGCGAGTAGCCCATGCCAGAGCGCATCAAGTTTTCTTGAGCAGTGAATATATGGTTTCGCAGTCGGTAAACTTTTTGCTCAGGGAGTATATTGCATGCTCTTTTCGGCCAGACTCGTCATGCTGCCCCCAGCACACACCCCATTGAATTTTCCAAGACAGTTAGATACATGATCAAAGGTTTTCCCTTGACTGGCGGAATCAAAATGGTAGGCTCTTGAAGGTACTCTTTGATCCCGTCGAAGGCAGCCTGGCAGTCGTCGTTCCATTCCACAACTTGATCTTTCTTCAGTAATTTGAAGATTGATTCACAAGTAGCGGTTAGATGGGAAATGAACCGGGCGATGTAGTTTAACCGTCCTAAGAATCCCCTAACTTCCTTCTCAGTGCGAGGAGTGGGCATTTCTTGTATTGCTTTTACCTTTAAATGGTCCACTTCGATACCTTTTCCGCTGACAACGAAGCCTAAGAGCTTGCCGGACCTCACTCCAAAAGTGCATTTATCTGGGTTCAGCCTTAGTTTGTATTTCTTTAGTATTTCAAACAGTTTCTGCAGATGGTCAAGGTGTTTCTCTTCAGTTTGATATCTAGATATCATGTCATCCACATAGACCTCTATATTGTGATGGATCATGTCGTGAAACAAAGCTACCATGGCACGTTAATAGGTTGCCCCGACGTTCTTCAACCTAAATGGAATAACTTTGTAACAGAACATGCCCCACTCTATGACGAAGGTCGTTTTCTCCATGTTCTCAGGTGCCATTTTGATCTGGTTGTATCCGGAGAAACCGTCCATGAAGGAAAATACTTTATGTTGTGCGATGTTGTCAACCATAATATCAATGTGGGGAAGCGGGAAGTCATCCTTGGGGCTTTCCCTATTCAAGTCTCTGTAGTCCATACGCATACGTATCTTACCGTCCTTTTTAGGCACTGGAACAAAATTGGCGACCCATTATGGATAGGAGGTGACATCTAAGAATCCGTCATTGAACTGCTTCATGACTTCAGTCTTGATTTTCTCTAACATTTCTGGCTGCATGCGACAAACCTTCTATTTTACCGGAGGGAAGTCTTCTTTTGTCGGCAGACGATGGACCACGATGTCAGTGTCGAGTCCTATAGTAACTGAGTTAAGAGCTTCTTGACACTAGGCTCTAGGTTGGAACCTACCTTGACCTCTTTATTGTCCTCTTCAGTACCTAAGTTAACTATTTCAACCGGTTTTTTATGGGGCTGTATGGTCCTTTCTTCCTATTGCAATAACCTGGCTAGTTCCCATGGTACCTCACAATCTTCCGCACCTTCGTCTTCGGCTTGGTAGATCGTATTTTCAAATTCATGATAGGCCATAACAGAATCGTTACCCATGGGATCCTGGGTGGATGTGGATCTGCATTTTGATATGTGAGTGTGTGTAAGAGCATAGCTATCTTTGAAAAAAATAAAAAGGTAGAAAAAAGAAGAACAAAGAGCGTAAAATTTTCATGCAAAAACGTCCATGATTTATTGATGACATATGAAGATGAAATAACCACCCTCACAAGTAGACCGTTGTGCCTCGGGTAAGACACAAGGTTTTAAAGTCTAAATTGTTTAATTATTACAAGTCCGACAAAAATTTAAGAGACAATTACTCTTGAATAAAAGTAATAGGGACAAATTATTTGGCTTCCCAATTGTTGAGTCCTCTGCTTATGGTTGGAAAGATCCACTCGTCCATGTCAGAGATGCCATCACTATCTTCCACTGCATTGACTCCCTGATTGCTGATACGTAAAGGTGGTCCCCCGGCACGAGCTCGTCGAACATCTCTTTATGCCTCAGAAGTAAAACCCAAACCAAATTTGTTATATTTGTAGGGAATATCCGGAAGTTGGTCCCAGATAGTGCATCCACCTTCCTTAATCATTGCTCTAGCATCCTTCAGAGAGGCTATTTTCAATGGCGGTCTGGTAAATTTTGGAGTCTTGATAGTAGTCTTGGCAGCCGCAGCTATTTGTGGGACCTCCCCAAAGTTCTAACATGGAGTCTCAATGAACTCACCATCCATTTCCATGTACCTGAAATAATTTAGGTGGCTAACCATGTATTCCTGCTCCTCATGGACAATGATGATTTTTCCCTTGATCGGGTACTTCATCATCTGATGTAAGGTAGAAGTGACAGCACCAACGCCACTTGGCCCAATAGACAAGAATAAGAAGGGCGGATATCCATCACATAGAAAGTTGAATCAAAAGTCTGAGTTACAACTTTTATAGGGATGTCAACTTCTCCGTGCACTGTCCTCTTAGAACCATTAAAGGCCCTCACCACAATGTTGCTAGGCTTTAAAGTGAGTCCCTCACAATCTAGCCAATCAAGAGCATTTTTGGGCAATACATTCAGTGATGAGCCCATATCCACCAGAACATGGGCTAGCGTAGTGCCCCTACACTCAATGAAAATGTGCAAGGCATTATTTTCCTTCCTTTGGGAGTTAAGTCGGCGTCAGAAAAAACCCAATTTGTTATCAACAGTTAGACTGGCCACACAATTCTCAAATTGGTCAATGGAGGTCTCTTGGGGCACATGGGAAGTCTTTAGCAACTTTACCAAGGCTTTGGCATGGGCCTCAGAACACAAAAGTAAGGCCAACATTGATATTTTTGAGGGGGTTTTCCCGAACTGTTCCACGATGTTGTAGTCACTTTTCTTGATTATTTTTAGTATCTCTTCCATCTCTTTGCTAGAGGCTTCGAGAATGACCTATGGATGTGTCTTCTTCTAGATAGGCTCAAATAATACCTCTTTGCCCCTTGTCTCGGTAGCAGGGATAACAGTAGAATTGTCAATGGGAGTATCATTGGGAATGCTGGTAGGAGAGGTAGCGGGAATAATTACAAGAGTAGAAATGGTCTTTGGAGAGATCTCAAGTGAGAATACTCTTCCACTTCTTGTTATCTTACTGGTCCCAACGATATTGACGATGTCAGGATCAGTGTCTTTCATAACTTTGTCTTTGATAGGCAATAGATCTTGCTTGATGCCATAGTAATAGACGTCAGCCCCATAGTTCCAGGGAATAACTTTATCCTAAGAATATGGTATTGGCCCTGGCATGGTGATGATTAGAGGAGCAGATTTTGGAACAGATGTAATCCTGACGGGTCTTTTGGTGGAGACCCTGGGAGGATTATCGAAAATGGTGATTATTGAGACATCTTCACAGGAATTTCTGGTGAGAGGAACTTTTTCAAACAGGATTTCTTTGTTGGCCATCAGGTGTTGGACGCCCATCTTCAGTAACAAACAACCATTCGGTGCGATAACTTTCATCACAACCCGGAAATAGACCGGCTTGCAATAGGTTCTGTTTAATAATCAAAAGGGGAGTGGTTAAATCATTCATGGAGGAAACAAAACACTCATCATCAACAGTGTTGACACCTTGACCGTCAGCTGAGGGATACTATTCTTCAGAGTAATCCACTTCTTCCTCTTCTTCAGAATCTGGATGGTCAATCACTTCTTTGTTTTTCCCTTATTGATTATCTCCTTCACCCAACGAGGTTGCGAAATCTAGAGTTCGTCTGGATGGTCCTTTGAACCTTCTTCCCAGATTCAAAACACCGGCTGGTTTCTTCGTTTTCTTCTTCTTCTCTTTGATCAACAATGTTTTCAAATCCTCTTGTCCTTTTGCAAGAGCCAAGAACATTTGTTAGAATTGAGCGTTATGCGCTTGAAGATCCTTTACTATCTGTTCTATATCTATCTCACTGAAATATACAATAGAAAGATAAAGAGACCTGTTGTAAGAAACTAGTTTGTGTTATGATGAATGAAAATGCATATGCAAATGATTTCAAGGAGATTAGAGATTTAAATTTGCTTTAGAAAATAGGAACACGTGTTGCATTAATAAATCCAACTTTGAGAACATCATGCCTTTTTTGGCTTACAATGAAATAAATAAAATACAAAAAACTCCTAAGATAAAAAGGTTGAACGCATCCTCTTTGGCGCGATGTAGGCGTTCAGACTCCGCTCTTCATGAAGCTGCTTGGTGAGTTCCAGAACTTTCTTCTCACTGGCATATAATCGGGATTAGAAAGTATCTCATTCTTCCTTTAGCTGAATCCAATCCTTTTGCAAGTCTTCGAGAGAGGTAGGCATGTTGGTATGAAGGACAGTATACATGACATCTCCTTCAACCACATGTTCTATGATGATAGGGAGGACGGAGGGGGTAAGGCATTGCGAGACTATGAGCACGAGCTCGTACCCACCTAAGGTAAGGATAAAGGGGAATGGAATTTTTGTGTACCAATGTCCTACTATCCACATTGTTTATCATCCTCCATGCCCGCATAAACCCCTGATGATATCCTTGATCATCGCTTTCATAGTCGAACACCACACCTTGGATGAGCGCATCATGTGGACCATCTCTTCGTGCGTAACCAAACTGTCGCAAAGCTAAGCAGGGGTTATAAGTGATACCTCTTCTAATGCCAAGCAGAGGGACATTAAGGAATTCCCCACAATGGTCGATGATAGTAATGTCCTCCAAGGATCGAGAACACCAGTGGATATCCGAATGTCTGAGTGATATCAGCCTATTGGACCACCTCAAACCTTACCCGTTCTTCAAAACAAATTGGGGGAGATGCAAAACAAACCATCTAGCCAATAGAGGAGTATAACACATGAGGGTTCCTCTTCTCTTCATGGTGCGAGAGTGAAGAGAATGTAAGACATCTCCCAACAAAGTATGCACTGGATTGTGAGATAAAAAGATTTTGACAGCATTCACATCTATAAGTTGGCCTGGATTTGGAAACAGTACCAACCCATAGATGAGAAGAGCCAAAATTTCTTCGAAGGCTCGTAAATCCATATTGTTCCAACAATATTGAGCTTTTTCCAACAGGAACTTGGCTAGGAACCCTTTAACACCACTTCTTGTTTCCCAATTAGCCGTAACGTTGAATTTTTGCAAGTGTAAAGCTCGGGCAACCCCTTTAGGGCTTGGATCCCTTTCAGTACCGTTGAAAGGTAGTTGATCGAGAATAGGAATTCCCAAGAGATGAGAGAACTCTTTCATAGTTGGTAAAAGCTGGTAATCAGGGAAGGTAAAGCAATACTGCAAAGGGTCAAAGAACTGGAAAAGCACCTTCATCATATATTCATCAAAGCTTGAGGTAACCAAGTTGAGAAGTCATCCATGTCTTTTGGTGAACGGATAATTCTCAGGGACCCTTGAAGCTAACTCTTTGAGCTGAAAAGGTACTCGTACAAGGTTGACTTGGATTGTGTTCCTGTGAGTGGGAGTCATATCCTACAAAACAGAACAAAGATGAATCTCCAAATCCTTGAAATGGTTAGTCTAAAATTCTATGGTATGATGTCATGACGTTATGTATAAGAATATGCACAAGTTAAATCAAACAAATCCTTAGGTTTAGGCTTGTGTGGGGTTCATAGGTAAGTACCCTCTTGAAGTTTAGTTGGTTCAACCTGTCCTAGAAAGTAAACAGGTTCTAGGGAATCTCAATATCACTGATCTTTCTTCATCGGGTGTTGTTTCAGCGCAAGCCTCTTTATTGGCGACCAAAATATCTCGAAAGTCCGATCTCAATTAGCGTAATATCGAGTATCAACCAACTTCGGTCTCCACCAAAGCCGGCTACCTCACTACTTCCTAATGGCCAAGTTGTTCAAGTAAAGGTTCTAAAGTCAGTTAGTGCTTCATGACACCACACAACGGCCCCGTATTCTCCTTGAATACTCAAGGGATACCGTTACCAACAAATGTGTCACACTAATGTAGCTATTGCTTAGACCATGTCGGTATACCCCACACAGTTTCCACAACTTATTGCTACTTACCTAAAAAGGTGCCCCAGATCTGTGTAGAGGATCAAAATAAACCCAAACAAGGAACCATAATATAAAGCAAACAAATCAAACAATGAAAAGCAATTAAAGGTGATCTAGCCACAAGGTAACCCCACTTTTAAGTAATTATCCCCAGCAGAGTCTCCAGTTCTATAATACGGTGGGAGAACTGACTTGCGATGTTTTGCGTTTGATCGCAGTTGTTGCGGATAGAAATAGTTGCCACTGACTTTTCTTTTATCCAAAAGGAAAAGCTGAAAAGAACAAGAAAGACCTTTAGAGATGTTTCTTAAGTTCGGGGGGTAGGTTATGAAAAGGGAAGGTATTAGCACCCTTTTCATCCGTAGTTATCTACGGGCTCTTAGTTGCTTGCTAGATCACTTGCTTTTGTTTGAAAAATGTGCTTGTAGTGTGGGTTTTGAAAGTATTTTGAAAATGTCTTTGTAATGGTTCTCATTTCTATAAGAACGCGTACAAAGTGTTGTTTGGAAAATATTTCAAAGAGGTGTTTGTGGATTATGTTTTTGAAAGTGAATTTGAAAAGGTGTCTTTGTAATGGTTCTCGTTTCTATAAGAACGCGTACAAAGTGTTTGTCTTTTGAAAATGTTTCAAGATGAGAGTGTTGGTGTATAAAATGTTTTTGTTGTGAGCAAGCGAGCAACTAGGAGCAACCTACCTACTCAAAAGGTCTTAAATGTTCTTTTACTCCTCCTTTAGATGTTGCTATCTTACCATTGATTTGGTAAAAAGCCCCATCCTTGGTTGTGAAGTGACGGGCGTGTGACGTTTGTATAGTCATAATAGCAATGTTGTGAGATGTCTTAGCATTTCTCTTGAGGGACTAAGATCATTTGTAAGGCAACATTCAAAGCATCGTCGAGGGACTATGATCTTGTATTTTGATTTTTTTTGCCAAGACATCTCACATGCATAACATGACCATTTTTAGGAAACAAGTGGAGTTAACCCTAGGGGTGCATGTGTGAATAGTGTGTTTGATTTGCATGCATTTTGTCTTTGATTTTTGGGTTGTCTATTTGTTCTTTTTATCTTTCCATACATCCTAGTTACTAACATTTATACAAAAGCAATAAAAATACAAGAAATAAAACCTACACTATTACAACCATATTGAATTGCATGGAAATATAAAGGCAAAAATGAAATAAATGCAAGAAAAATGGATCCTTCGATTTGGGTTGAAACACCCTTCAATTCTGTATTTCCCGGCTTCCTTCGATTTGGATTCTGAAGTCAGTGAAGTCATGCCTTTCGATTTTCCTTTCTGTCTCCTTCGACTGAGGGTTGGAATCAAGATGGTCACGCCTTTCGCCTGGGCCTGGAAGTCAGCATAGTTCTGCCTTTCGCTTGAGGCTTGGAGATAGCAAGGTTCTGGCCTTTGTTTAAGGCCTGGAGACAGCAAGGTTATGGGCTTCGTTTGAGGCCCAGAAGCAACAACACTCATGCTTTTCCATAGGTTCCTTGCTGAATCTTTGTAAGCATATTGGGTCCTCAGTGTATGATTCGAAAGGCTTGTGCAACTAGCCAATCAAAGGGTACAACAAACCTGTCTTAAAGTCTAAAAATACAATATCCAAACATAACTACAATCCAAGGGTTATCATGAAAACTAATGGGTCTCAAAGTCCAAAGCATAACTAAACTAAGGTTGAGTTTTCAACATACAGGAAGTCAGAATCGAAAGCTAAAACATAGTCTAGAAATGTCTACATTTTCTTTTTATTGGTATGTGCACATGATATTAAAATAGAATAGACTCAAGTTTGAAATAAAACTTACCTCTTGAAGTCCTTAAATCGAAGGGAGATGTAAGTGCTTTCTTTGATGGAAAATGAGAGTTCGTTGGGACCCTCCTGAGGCTAGTCCAGTTGCTACTTTGTGAAAACAGTGACTGGGTAGAAAGAGGTTGATTTTCATGCATTTTGTCTTTGATTTTTGGGTTGTCTATTTGTTCTTTTTATCTTTCCATACATCCTAGTTACTAGCATTTATACAAAAGCAATAAAAATGCAAGAAATAAAACCAACACTATTACAACCATATTGAATTGCATGGAAATATAAAGGCAAAAATAAAACAAATGCAATAAAAATGGATCCTTCGATTTGGGTTGAACACCCTTCAATTCTGCATCTCCTGGCTTCCTTCGATTTAGATTATGAAATCAGTGGAGTCATGCCCTTCGATTTGCCTTTCTGTCTCCTTTGACTGAGGGTTGGAATCAAGATGGTCACGCCTTTCACCTGGGCCTGGAAGTCAGCATAGTTCTGCTTTTCGCTTAAGGCTTGGAGATAGCAAGGTTCTGGCCTTCGTTTGAGGCCTAGAGATAACAAATTTCTGGCCTTCGTTTGAGTCCCAGAAGCAGCAACACTCATGCTTTTCCACAGGTTCCTTGCCGACTCTTTGTAAGCATATTGTGTCCTCAAAGTGTGATTCGAAAGGCTTGTGCATCTAGCCAATCGAAGGGTACAACAAACCTGTCTTAAAGTCTAAAACTACAATATCCAAACATAACTAAAATCCAAGGGTTAACATGAAAACTAATGGGTCTCAAAGTCCAAAGCATAACTAAACTAAGGTTGAGTTTTCAACATACAGGCAGTCAGAATAGAAAGCTAAAACATAGTCTAGAAATGTCTACATTTTCTTTTTATTGGCATGTGCACATGATATTAAAATATAATAGAAACAAGTTTGAAAGAAAACTTACTTCTTGAAGTACTTAAATTCAAGGGAGATGTAAGTGCTTTCTTTGATGGAAAATGAGAGTTTGTTGGGACCCTCCAGAGGCTAGTCCAGTTGTTACTTTGTGAAAGCAGTGACTGGGTCGAAAGAGGTTGTGTGAGTGGATTGAAATATTTTTTATCACAAGTGATGGGGTAACTCAAAATCCTACTGTATGATAGCTGGGTGAGTGGGTCGAAGGGTGGTTTGATGGTCACTTGGAGGGTGAATGAAAGGTTTTTTCTTAGTGTATAGAAATGTTTGAAAAAGAATGTTGGGAAGTGTTTGAGAATTTTTGAGAATTTTCACAAGTGTTTTCTTGCAATCCTTCAGGCGCACCTAATATGTGTGGTGATGCCTCCTTTTTATAAATGGCTTCGGCTGATGCTTTAGGAGGGAAAACAAAAATTTCAAACAAAAAGGGTATGTTGTATTTGTAGCTTTCGAGGGACAATGTTTTATTACCATTTTGGTGCAAGGAATAGGGCATCAATGCAGGATTGTTGTGCACCAATTTTGGAGTTTTATGGCCAGTGTATCAGGCTTGATCCTGGAATCGCATGGGACTTAGTCAACAAGTACCTTTGGAATCTCAACCTTTTATCTTGGCTCCCTAGCCTCTCCTTTCGACCAGACTTTTCAGTAACCATCTCTTTTTTCCAATCAAAGTTTCATTCGAATGACTCCCATGGATATCCTTCGAAGGGGCCAAATTAATACTCTTGGGATGGGTCAGTAATATACGTCCTACGATTGGGGGCATCCAGACATGCCTGACAAACTCCTCGAATGTACCACCATGGTGCTTTCTTTTCCTGAGGCAATGACATAGTGAAGAGTTTGTATGTTTGGAACAAGCCATTTCTATAGGAGATCCTGCCCACTCAAATTTGTATGCAAAGGGGCCACCTGGCCAAACGAAAGAATGTGTGCTAGAGATTCCTGCCTTGTGACCTTATGAAAATATGTTCAAACGAAAGCTTGTAAAAGAGGAGCCAGATGCCCAAATAAAAGGCATGACAAAAGACTAGTGCTCAAATATTCACACCCCCAAGTGAAGGATGCGTGCAAGGGATGGAAGGCTCAATCAAAGCTTGCAACGTTGGGAAAGTCATTGCCCCAAACGAAAGAGGCTTGCAAGGGCAAAATGTGTGATTGAAAGAGGGCAAAAGGGGGTTTTGGCCTCTTGAATGGAAGGACATCATCATGAAGCTTTTTGCCTTGTGAGTTGAAGCTATATTAAAGGGAAATGTTGCCCTGTCGAAGCTTCCAACAAAATGCTTCAAAGGGGACTTTGGCCTTGTGCACATTATTATAGTAGGAAATTCTGCCTTGTATGTCTTGGCAAACACGCAGGGAAGATGATGTGTGGCCAAACGAAAGACCTGCACAAACATTCAAATGCAGTCTAACGCTAAAACAAAACAAGAAATGATCTTAGCCAAATGAGCCCAAAGCTTTAATCGAAGCATGAAATAAACTTGCCCCAAAGGAATCCAGCGCCCAAACGAAAGCTGCAACCAAGGCCAAAGTGTCCAATCGAAGGATGTAAAATTGAAAGGAAATTGCTTTTACTTTAATTTTATCAAAAAGAGCATTTTCATTTGTTTTGTCCTTTTTTAGCAATTTCTTCCTTAATCTTAATGTTGAAAAATCCAAATATATTTGTGTAACCTTGGATTTTGGGAATCCTTTGTGAGAATTGTCTTGAGGAATGAGAGGGAAAATTTTGGGGGTACAATAGGGAGGTATCACCTACAATCCTTGTTTGGCTTTGCAACAATTTGGGTATGCTAGGATGGATGGCCCTCATGACGCACTTGTCCAAAGAATTGCATTTGACTATGAGAGCGATGTCCAAGGTTATCGCCAGAGATTCATACGAGCTCGGGGCATGGTTAACAAGGTTGATAGCAAGACGTTGGGGCATAAGAACTCGATTCCTTTGGAGCCTTATCTCAAGTGGGTGCAAACTCGCGTCCAAAACCTCATGATGCCTTTTGAAGCCATCCTACCTATCATCATGGAGCCTGTCGCCGAAGGAGATATTCCGTATACTGTCCTTTATCCTAACATGCCTACTTCTCTTGAAGATTCGAAACCCAGTTCTACGCAAGTGAAAAGAAGGTTTTGGAGCTTACGAGACAGCTTCATGAAGAGCGAAGTTTGAACGCCTACATTGCACCGAAGATAATGCGCTCGACCTTTTTGTCTTAGGAGTTTATTTTGTATTTATTTCCTCCATTGTAAGCCCAAGATACATGTTTGTAATCAATTTGAACTTATTAATGCAATTGATGTTTGCTCCTTTTGTCTAAACAAATTTAAATCTTCTAAGTCCTTGAAATCATTTGCATACGCATTTTCATGCATCATAACATGAACATGTTTTCCACAACAGTTTTCCTTATATTTCTACTGTTTATTTCAGTAAGATGGATATCGAACAAACAGTGAAGGACTTGCAAGCGCAAAATTCCCAGTTCTAAGAGACCTTGCTGACCCTGGCCAAGGGGAAACAAGAGCTAATGGCTATGCTAGTAACCAAGAAGAAAACCAAAAAGAAGGCCTTCATCAACATGGGTAAGAGATTCAAAGGTCCAGTTCGTCAGGTATAGATAGTTGAAGAATCGTCTGAGGATGACGAAAATCAAGACGTAGAGGCAAGGAGTACCCGTGCTGGGGTGCCAATGATCAAGCTTCTGAAGATGAAGATTACTTTAATGAGCAATAACCTCCGGCTGAGGATAAATATAAGCAGTTGGAGGATAGACTAAAGGATGTTGAAATTCAAGTTGTGCCTGGCTTGGATTTTAGTGAGTTAGGCTTAGTACCTGGCGTCATCATCCCTCACAAGTTCAAAATATCGGTCTTCGCCAAGTATGAAGGGGTTTCCTGCCTAAAACTTAATCTAAGGTCTTCCGTTCGCAAGATGCAGCCGCACAATACCGATAAAAAGCTCTGGATCCATTTCTTCCAAGAGAGTCTATCCGAGACTCAACTAGAATGGTTATATCAATTGGAGGATTCCTGCATCCACACATGGGAAGATCTAGCCACTTCTTTTTATCACCAGTATCAATACAATGTCGATCTGGAGCCAACCAGAGTCCAACTTCAAGGTATGACAATGGGTACTAATGAGGGGTTTAAGAAGTACACACAAAAAAGGAGGGATCTTGCTGGTAGGGTCCAACCACCACTAAATGACAGATAACTAGTTGATATGTTTATGGGTACATTAACTGGCCTGTTTTTCAATCTATTAATTGGAAGTTCTTCATCTGGTTTCACTGAATTGATCCTACCTGGTGAAAGAGTCGAAAGTGGCATTAAGAGCGAAAAATTCCCATGACAGCTGCTTCCGCATCCAATGTTGTAAAGAAGCCTTTCAATGGAAATAAGGAAATAAATGTTGTGTATGGGGCAAGGGCCCATACCAAGAAGGATCATTGACCTTCTGTTAATGATGTGTTAATCTCCAACTCTCCATCTGCTCAAAGGCAATCATCCAACAATCAACAATCTGAAGTTCCTCGAAGACAGTTCACAAGAATTAGCATGTCACTGTCCCAAGTCTTGCAACATCTGTTGAAGCCCAACTCAGTGACATTGCGCGATCCACCATCAAATCCAAATACCACATCACCGAAGTACAATCCAAATGCCAAGTGCGCGTATCATTCCAACAGCTATGGGCATGAAACTGCTCAATGTCGGGCTCTGAAGAATAAGATTCAAGATCTGATAGACAATAAAATAATTGAATTTGATCCACCTGCTACTCCAAATGTGATAAACGCACTGATGCTGAACCATGGCAAAGGTGTTAATGCAATTGATGATACTAATTTTGTTTCTTCCATTGAGGATTTAACAACTCCATTAACTACTGTGAAGGATAATTTTATGAGATCCAGGGTATTCCATGGCTATTTTAAAGATTGTGTTTGCTATGATCAACAAGTGAATGGGTGCAAGCGATTGAAGGAAGGTATGCAACTCCTGATAAATAGCCGCGAGATTCTGTATGAGAAGATTCCTACCATCAAAGGTTTAACCAACAAAGCTGAAGACCCATCCATAATAAAACTTTCCAACAAGTCTCTTAGGATCCCCTCAAAGGGTCCTATTAGAATTTAAAATAAACCAACCGTTGCTCCTTTAATGATCATTGCCCCATGGCCGATTCCTTACTCCTCTGATAAAGAGGTTCCATGGAACTATGGTGCCGAGGTTTCTTATCATGGGATAAACAAGATTCTTGGATCAACGAAAATGAAGCTAATTTTACTAACGTTGCAGGTTCCAGTTAAGTAACAAGAACATGGGGGATCTTTTCCCCTGATATTTCACCACCCGCTACTATAACAACTCCTATCCGCATAACCCATGACAAGTCTAGTGCCAACACTAGAGGCAACAAGAAAGAAGTTGAGCCTGCTGAGATATAGGCACCTACCAAAGATACTGACGCTGAAGAACCCTCCGCTCGAGAGATGGAGGAAATCCTGGAAATCATAAAGAAGAGTGACTTCAAAATAGTTGAGAAGCTAGGGAAAACCCCCTCCAAAATTTCCATGCTGTAATTATTAGTCTATTCAGACGTTCATGCCTAGGCTCTAATCAAGTTCTTGAAGAAAGCCTATGTGCCCCAAGAAACCACCACTGACCAGTTCGAGAACTGTGTAGTAAGTTTAACTTCTGACAATGGATTAGGATTTTCCGATGCTGATTTGAATCCTATGGGAAGGAACCACAACAAAGCCTTGCATATCTCTATTGAATGCAAGGGGACCACCCTGGCCCATGTCATAATTGATACTGGCTCATCTTTAAATGTGTTACCCAAAGGTGCTTTGGACCGGCTAGATTGTGAAGGACTGGTATTGAAGCCAAGCGATATTGTTGTAAGGGCTTTCGATGGGTTTAAGTGAATGCTTCATGGAGAGGTGGATCTCCCAATTAAAGTTGGCTCACAAATTTTCAACTCTACCTTTTATATAATGGACATACGTCCCACCTACTCTTGTTAGCTTGGGCGCCCTTGGATCCATGGGACAGGGGCAGTAACATCCACCCTTCATCAAAAATTAAAGTATCCAGTCAAAGGGAAGATCGTTACTGTTTGCAGCGAAGAAGAATTTATGGTGAGCCATCTTAATTCCTTCAAGTATGTGGAAATGGATGGTGAATTCATAGAGACTCCATGCCAGGATTTCAAAATTGTTCCTCCTATGGTGGCCGCCACCAAAATCTCCTCCAACATATCAAAAGCTGATGAAGTTATACCAAGAATGGTTTCACTTAAGGACGCCCGTGCCATGGTCGAAGATGGAAACTTTACTATCTAGGCACAGCTTCCCGACATTTCATTTAAAGCAGACAAATTCGGATTGGGTTTCACCATTAAACCTCATAAATAAGTTAGACGCACTCGTATAGGAAAGCCACCTCTCCGCATCGGAAATCATGAAGTGAACGATGTGGAAGACCCTGATGATGAATGTGCTTTTGAAGAATGGATCTACCCTACTATCGAAGGAAATCTTAACAATTAGAATGCAAGGGATTTCACTCCCATCTCCTTCATTGAGGAGTAATTACTGTTTACCATTTTTTGTCAATTCAAAAACTTTTGTCTGTAATTTTAAATTCCAAACATTGACTTTTAAGCCATGTGCCTTGCCCGTGGAACTATGGTCCATTTGTTAAGGGTTTTGTTCATGTTAATTTATCATGTGATCATTTAATATAAACCATTGGACATTAAAAATTTTGTGTTCGTTGTCTTTCTTTACCCTTATTACATTTTTTTCAATAGCCATGTATCTTACATGCACACACACACACACACACACACACACACACACACACACACACACACACACACACACACACACACACACACACACACACACACACACACACTTACAGATCTTCATTCACTTCGGATCTCATTGCCAACGACTCTACTATTTCCAGTTATGACTTCGAACATCCAGTTAACCAAGCCGAAGATGAAGGCGAGGAAGATTGTGAAATACCAGGAGAGTTAGCCAGACTTCTAATGCATGAAGAGAAATCTATTCAACATCATGAAGATCCATTTGAAGTTATACACTTAGGTACTGAGACAGATAGGAAATAGGTCAAGATCGAAACCAACCTAGAAGATGGTATCAAGAGCAGATTGGTTCAGATGTTACATGACTATGTTTAAGTGTTTGCTTGGTCATATGAAGATATGTCAGGGTTGGATACCAACATTGTGGTTCATCGTCTGCCAACAAAGGAAGATTTCCCTCCTATTAAGCAAAAGGTTCATCCTATGCGGCCAAACATGTATAAAAAGATAAAGGATGAGGTAATGAAGTAATTTGATACAGGTTTTCTAGATGTCACATCTTATCCTCAATGATTGTGAACGTGGTCCCCATGCCAAAGAAAGATGGAAAGGTTTGCATGTGTGTAGATTATAGGGATCTGAATAGGGCAATCCCCAAAGATGATTTCCATCTACCATATATTGACGTCTTGGTTGACAACACTGCTCAATATAAAGTCTTCTCCTTCATGGATGGGTTTTCTGGCTACAACCAAATCAAGATGGTTCCCGAAGATATGGAGAAGACCACTTTTGTTACCTAATGGGGCACCTTTTTCTATAAAGTCATGCCGTTCGGATTAAAGAATTTAGGGCAACATATCAAAGAGCTATGGTAGCTTTATTTCATGATATGATCCATCATGAAATAAAGGTCTAAGTGGATGATATGATTGCAAGGTCGCAAACTGAAGAAGAGTATCTCGATCACCAACACAAGCTATTTGAAAGGTTGAAGAAGTACAAAAGTTGAGAATTTTTACTTCCCGGATGAGAATATCATGTTAGTAACTGACTGTGTAAAGCCTGGACCGTATGACGGACCTGAACAAGGATCCCGATGGACTATGGTTTTTTTTGGAGCTTCCAACGCTTTCGGTAATGGAATTGGCGCCTTGATAATTTCTCCTGGAGGTTGTCACACTCCTTTCACTGCTAGACTATGCTTCGATTGTACGAATAACATGGCTGGGTACAAGGCGTGCATCTTTGGTTTGAAGGCTGCTGTTGACTTGAGGATCAAGCATTTAGATGTATTCAGAGATTCTGCTCTAGCGATCAGTCAAGTCAAAGGAGAATGGGACACTAAGCATCATAACCTTATTCCTTACAAGGAGCTTGTGTTAACCCTAATGCCATACTTTGAGGAGATCACCTTTGAACATTTTCCTAGAGAAGAAAATCAGTTGGATGATGCCCTGGAAATAATGTCTTCAATGTTCAAGGTCAAATGGGATAGTGAAGCTCCTATGATAACAATCAAAAGATTTGACGAACCTGCACACTGCTCTGAGCTTGACACTGACGAAGAGAAACCATGGTACCATGAGGTGAGGAGATATCTTGAGGCACACGAATATCCCGAAGGAGCTTCCATCATTGATAAGAAATTCTTGCGAGGATTTTCAGCCAAATTCTTTCTAAGCAACGAAATCCTATACAAGTGCAACCATGATTCTACTCTACTCCAATGTGTGGACAAGAAGGAGGCAGAGAAAATCATGGAAGACATGCATGATGGCCTCTTTGGGACCCGCTCTAATGGACACACTATGGCCAAGAAAGTCCTGAGGGCTGGTTACTATTGGTCCACAATGGAAACTGTTTGTCATCATCACTTAAGGACTTGCCACAAGTGTCAAATCTATGCTGACAAGGTCCATATACCTCATATTCCTTTAAATGTCATGACTGCTCCGTGGCCGTTTGCAATATGGGGAATTTATATGATTGGAGAGATCAAACCTACTTCTTCTAATGGACATTGTTTAATCCTTGTTGCTATTTATTACTTTACCAAGTGGGTCGAAGCTGCCTCATATGCCTTAGTTACCAAGAACGTTGTAGCTAGATTTATCAAGCATAACCTCATCTACTGTTACAATATCCCCGAAAGGATTATCACCGACAATGGAACTAATCTCAACAACACTATGATTATGGAACTCTGCACTTAGTTCAAAATCAAGCATCATAATTCTTCTCCGTACAGGCCCAAGATGAATGGCACAGTGGAAGCTTCCAATAAAAATATCAAGAAGATTGTGCAAAAGATGGTGGTAACCTACAAATACTGGCATGAGATGTTACTATTTGCTCTCCATGGCTACCGTACCTCGACTCGTACGTCAACTAGGGCAACTCCTTTCTCCTTGGTCTATGGCATGGAAGTTGTCTTGCCTGTAGAAGTTCAAATTCCCTCTCAAAGGATAATGAAAGAAGTAGGTCTAGGCAAAGACGAATGGATTCAGACTAGGTTGGATCAGCTGAACTTGATTGACGAGAAGCGACTGGCTGCTGTTTGCCATGGTCAGATGTATCAAAAGAGTATGATCAAGGCATTTAACAAAAAGATCAAGCCTCGAGTGTATCAAGCTGGCGACTTGGTAATAAAATGCATCATTCTTCCACAAGGCAACCCTAGGGGAAAATGGACTCCCACTTATGAAGGACCATTTGGTGTAAAGAAATTTTTCTCTGGTGGTGCCATGATGCTGACCACTATGGATGGTGAGGACTTCCTACATCATGTGAATGCAGACTTAGTTAAAAATACTATACATAAAATGACCCGCTAGGTTGACACACCTGGGCAAAATATGGGTATCCCGGCGAACCAAAGAGGTTCAGGAAAAAATTAGGGATATATGCAAAAGACTGTACACCCGGCAAGTCGAAAACCCGAAAGGGCGGCTTAGGCAAAAATGGGTATCCTGGTGGGCTGAAAACCCTAAAGGGTGGTCCAGGAAAAAATTAAGGATTAAAAGCGTTTGACTATGTCCTGTGGGATCTCTACAACCAGCTTTATTACCAAGATCCAATTGCTTAAGCCTGGACCCGACCAGTCAACAGTTAAGCCTGGACCCGACCAAATACCAGTTAACCTCAAGTATAAACTATAAAGCCTGGACCCGACCAGTTAAGAGTTCGAGTTACTGAAACCTGGACCTGACCAGATAACAGTAAATCTCAAATTTAGTTGCTAAAGCCTAGACCCGACCAGATATTAGTTTAACTTCATCAAACTGCAAAGCCTAGAATCCGACCAGATAACAGTCAACTTCTTTATTCCCAGCAAGTTATTGTGAAGCCTAGAATCCAACCAGATAACAACTAACTTTCAAGAGGTAATTCCCCACCAAGAGCAATGGATAACTAAAACTCTTGAATTCTGGTTCCCAAGCAGAAATTGACACTCTCCACAGAATCTTCACAAGCAAGTAAATATTCCTTAGCGGAGTTTCTTCTCAACAAATCAGGAATCACCAGCAGAAGCATTGTTAACAAATTCTGAAGATACACATACTCTTCATCCCCAACAACAGTCTGAGATTTGACTTCTCAAAGCTCCCCAGTATCTGTCAAGGACACGCTTCGACAACATGTCACATTCATACAACATACATAACATATACATACAACATAATCTGATTTATTTTAAGAACATCATTACACCATGCATACATTCTCATACCGCTAAACCCTTTTGTTCCTTGAAGAAAAAAATCATTAATCCAAAGGTCTCTTCTTAATCAAAATTAATTCTTCCAGTTAAAGACAAACAAGTCACTTAGTTTTCAGCACGAATCGACTAAAGATTTATGCTGATGTTTCTCCCAGTTTTTATCATCATCTCTCCAAATGACATTCGTAAGCCCATTCCTGGTTTAATACATCATCGAGTGCAAATTTCTGGGCACTCTAGTGTTCAATCATCTCTCACCTTCAAGTCACGAATGGCAGACCCGCCGATCTAATTCTTCAGGTTTAAGAAGATTGAACAGGGGAAGATGTTGTACCCCAAAATTTTCCCTCTCAATTTCTCAAGAATTAGCTCACAAGATCCCCATTGATTTAAGACTGCACAAGGTTTGATCAGCTCAAGAAACCTCCTCCAACACTGATGACTCAAAATTAGGGTTTGAGTTTGTATAAGGACAATTGGACTTTTAAAGCTTCATATGACTTTCATGGATCATGTTGGACTCCCAAGATTGCTCATGTCAATTTTCAAGCTTTGGTTCACATTTTTGCTCAGTCAATTGATTAGTTGACCTAAAATCAAGTGTATTGGGGGAAAAGTCAATTATGGTTAATTTAAAGTCAAACTTCATAATTTTTTATCCATATCAACATTTGAAATCATATATGGCAATTGATCAAGTTTGGACCATAATTCCTCAAGAAATTTGATCAGATCATCAAAAGGGCAAAATGTTCAAAATTAGGGTTTTGACTAAGAAGGTTCAATTTTTGACTTTTGACCTAACACATGACTTGTTGGTTTGAGACATGATATCAAAGATTAAAATGCATCATTTTTACCTGATTGCGTGGCTTAAAACATTCCCCAAAGATCAATTGATTCATAGTTGAAATTCAATCAACTGATGAAAAATCAACTAATACACTAAAAAGGCAAACTTTGACTTTTTGATCAAAATCAAGTTTCAAAAATCACATTTCATTAAGACATGTAAAAATATGAAATTTTTTCATCAGGAAATCAAAAAGTCAAAATTCATTTTGAAAAGTCAAAATTTCCAAGACTTAGAAATTTTTTCTAAGTGTTGGCAAATTTACTTTTTTTCATAACTTTGTGCCAAATTTTCACCATGATACAAGATGATTCAAGGAAAATTTCCAACTTGAAAGTCGTATATCTTAATGAGATCTAAAACATTGTAGGATAGAACTTTTTCTAGAAATTCTTGGATCTCAAGTTATTAATTCATAAAGACATGTTCATGAAACAAAAACACTTAGTGAAATTTTGCCCTAATTAGGCAGATTTTTGACCTAACTTCATGGCAGCTTTTCACCTAGTTCCAAATTGAATCTTCATAAATTTCTAACATAAAGGTTGTAGAGAATTTTACAAGCTTTCCAAAATGTCCAATAACTCATTGAGATCATGCTTGAGCTAATAGAATCTAAGGCAAGAAGTTAGGGTTTCATTTTTGTTTTGCAAGGAAGATTTTGTGATGAACAATTACCCAATCTTCAAGCATTTTGTACAAAACTCACTTTGCAGGTCTCAAAATTGTATTTCATTCCATAATTAATGGTTTACACAACTGATTAGTCCTTTATCCAAGTGCTTGAAGCTTTTTCCAAATTGGTTTTCCATTTATGGCACAAAGTTGCCATTTCCATTTTGATAAAGCATTAATTTTGCAATTGCCAACTTCTTGAGCCTCTCAATTGTTTTCTCTACACACAATCAAAGTCAAAACCAAAAGAAACATTTCTAAGGCCTCTACCAACTCAGATCAAGCTTGTACAACACTTTGGGACTTGTCTTCTCACTTTTCTTCAAAAGTAAGTTATAGAGCCAAAAGGCTAGAACTCAGAAACCTTGAGTGCAATTGATCTCTAACCTTTTCCGTACATATACACAAGTCTATTGAAACATAAAAAATGAATGATCAAGCCCTGAAACACCCTAAAACAGAGAATCACCAAGAACATCTCAAAACTTGTCATTTATGAGTTTTGAACCCAATCTTCAAATCTACTCGTGCGTTTCTTGGCCTTTTGGTTCCTAAAGCTTCTAAACATCATCCATAAAAAATCCCAAAACCTGTTATTCAACTGTAACTCCATCTTCACCAACCTCCATTTCCAAAAACTGAAGCTTACACCTTGACTTCTCCAGAACATTCCAGCCATCCATAGTTCAAGCTAAGGGTTGCATTAGCTTCTTAGGAACTTGAGGAAGCTAAACTGATCATCACAATAACTTGAATCAAGATCTAATTCAAAATACGATCTCCACCTGCAAGGTGAGTTTTTTGACTTTTCATCTCATTATTTAGTCATTTTTAGGCTTGCATTTTCAAAGACAAAATGTAAATATCATTGCCCTGGAACTATACATATCCATAAATTTCATTTATATGGCCTGAGTAGGGAGAATTTTTGACCTGAACTTTCTGGTAAAATTAGGTTAAATTTGGTACCATTCAAAATCCATGCTTGTTTTTTATTTATAGTTTTAATGATTTATATTTCTGGAATCGTGATGAAATTTGCCATAAGTTTAATGTTTACATTTTTCATTTTTGTTGAGAAATGAATAAGATGCCTATGGTCTGGATGGCGTAAGGTTGAAGATGAAGTTCAGGCCTAGGAAGGGTTTTCAAATATATATTTATCGTTTGATATAAGTAAACGGATGTATAGCCACCCCAGTGGTAGAGAGCTTGCGCGTTTATGCTAAGGGCCTGAGTTCGAGCCCCAACGCTGCCCTTTTGCCATTTTTTTCATTGTTTCTTTCTTTTTGACACAAGCTAGCGCACTTGGACCCTGAACCTTTGGGCTTTGCCATTTTTGCTTCCTCTAACCCCCCGGTTCACTTATAACACACAACCCATTTTTTATGTGTATTTTTTGTCTTTCTGACTAACAAAAACATGTCTTGGGCCTAAACCAAAAAAAACGATTTTCTATCAAACCCCTTAAATCATTTTTTAAACCCCCTGACTTTTATTTGGTTTTCTTAAATATTATTATTAATATTATTATTATTATTATTATTATTATTATTATTATTATTATTTTATAAAATCCCAAAAATATTTTATTTATTTACTTATATATTTAATATACTAAATATTTTTATTTTATTTCCTTTTCCAAACAAAAAAGACCAAAAATATTTTCTATTCAAATTAATTTCTCTTTTAAATATAAATGAATATTTAGACTTAGGTTTATTTTTTATCTTCTAAATTAAAATTAGTTTAGAACTTGGAAACTCAATTAATTTTTTCTATACTAGTTTAATTAATATAAAACCCTTTTCATAAAAAGTCTAAAAAATATTTTCTTGATTAATTTTATTTCTTTTCTTAATTAACTTAGATATAATTTTCTTAATTTATTTAATTACTTTCTTTTAATTAAATAGGTAAAACTTCTTCACAAATTCAAACAAACAAAAATATTTTCTTTTCTTTATACATCACATCTACATCTTTGTACGTTATCTTTACCTATTTATTGTACATTATTATTCAATTCAACATGGTTGTAATAGATAATTAGAATTTAAATTCTTGCAATCCCCATTTGTAAATATGTATACCCCATCCCCAAATGATGTGATAGCGTATGATATTTACTTTTTGCAATTTATCACTTTCATATAAATGCTAGTAAATTAGGGTTTGTATGGAAAGATAAAATCAATACTAAAAAACTCTAATTCAAGAGAAAATAATGCATGAAAAATAAACACTTTCACACTTTGCACCTCTACGATTAACTCCACTTATCACCTTGAGAGAATATGCATGATATACATGTGTGACATCTTAGCCAAAACAAATAAAAAATACAAGATCATAGTTCCTCGATGACGCTACAAAAGTTGCCTTACAAATGATCTTAGTCCCTTAAGGAAAATGCTAAGATATCTCACAACATTTCTATCCATGACTATACATGACCCATGCCCATCCCTTCACATCCAATGATAGGGCTTCTTATCAATCAATGGTAAGATAGTAATATATAAAGGAGGAGGAAAATAACTAAGACCTTTGGAGTAGGTAGAACGTTCATAGTTTCTTGCTCACAATCCATCTTCAAAACAAACATCTTTCAAAATACACCAAATACTTTCAAAAACATGAAATATTTTCAAAATTCCAACATTTTGTATTGCATTCTTATAGAGACGAGAATCATTACAAAGTTTGCCTAAACGAAGGCGCTTTTCAAAAATACTTTCAAAGTCCACCACAAACACATTTCAAACAAACAATTTCAAAAAGTGATCTAGCAAGCAACTAAGAGACCATAGATAACTATGTATGAAAAGGGTGTTAACACCTCCCATTTTCATAACCTACCCCCCCCCCCCCCCCCCCGAATTCAAGAAAATATCTCAAAGGTCTTTCCTGTTCTTTTCACTCTTTCCTTATTGGATAAAAGAAAAGTCGATGGCGAATCTTGCTATCAACAACAATTGTAATAAATTGCAAAACAACCAAGTCAGTTCTCCCACCGTATCACAGGTTAAAAATGGCTCCTCTATTTATAGAGGAAAGGTTTTGAAGGCTCTAGTGATCAGAAACAAAGAATCACATGTTATGGTATTGAAAATTGTTTTTGAAGCAAGCTTGACAAACATAGTTCCAATGCATGGTACAAGGGCTTGTAGGGTGGTTAGGAGGATTTAGATATGTTTCTTCTTGCTTTAAAATGTTTTGGATTCAGAAGCAACAATGTATGGGCTCAAGGAGAGTTGACATTGTGATTAAAGTCACTTTTCCAAAATGGAAGTGTGAACTTTGTTCCATTAATGGAATGATCAATTTGACAATGGCTCAAGCTCTTAGATCATAGCTCAATTAGTTATGTAGACATATGATTATGTATAGATTTGCAACTTAAGAGGCCTTAAAATCAAGATTATGAAGCATAGTTATGGGATTTGGTTATATGTTCTTCATGAAGATGCCTTGTAATTTAAGAATGGATGCCCAACTTCATATCTTCGAATCTCCTAGCTAAAAATTATCTCTTCAATTTCTTAGACATTTTAGAAAGCTTGAAACATTGTCTACAACATTCATGTTGACCACTTTGGCTAAATCATCTTGGAGCTTAGTGAAAATTGGCCAAGAAGTTAGGACAAAAATCTGCCTAAACTTGCTAAAATTTTCACTAAGTATTTTATGAAAAATGTAATGAATTTATGAGCTTATATCATAAAATCTAAGCATTTTTTTGACATCAACCCTAAGGGAATAAGTTGTAGAATTCATAAAGGTCTACAACTTTCATGTTGAAAGTTTTCCTTGAATCATCTTGCATCTTGGTGAAAAATTGTCACGAAGTAGTGAAATTATCAAGGATAAAAACACTTAGAAAATTTCTAAGTATTGAAATGTTTGAATTTTTATGGACTTTCATGACTTTCTTGATTCTTTTTGACCAAGTTTGATATTTTTTAATGTCTTGATGAATTTGATCTTTGAAATTTATTGTTGACCAAAAAGTCAAAGTTAGACTTTTTGTGTTTTAGTTGACTTTTCATCAGTTGATCCAAAATTCAACTATCAATCTATTGATCTTGAGAAATTATTTGAGCCATGAAGTTAGGTCAACATGTTGTGATTGAATTCTTTAAATCATGCTTCAATCCATTAGGTCATGTACTAGGTCAAAAGTCAATGATCAGTTAATCTCAATCAAAACCCTAATTTTGACAAATTTGCCCTTTGATGATTTGAGTGCTTTTCTTGAGGAATTGTCATCAAAACTTGATCAATTGATGAATATCACTTAAAAATGTTAATGTTGGCAAAAAACATGAAGTTAGACTGTATATTAACCACAATTGACTTTTTATCTAATACAGTTGATTTTCAGTCATCTGAGCAATTGACTGAGCAAATTTGTGACACAAGGCTTGAAACTTGGTATGAGAAATCTTGAAGACTTATAATGAACCATTAAAGGAATTTGAGGCATCAAAAGTCCAATTTTCCTTGAGAAAATCAAAACCCTAATTTGAAGGCTTAATGCTTAGGAGGTTAGCTTATCTGATCAAACCATTGAGAACCCTTGAGCATTTGAGATCTTTGGTGAGAGATGTCTTGAGAAAAGAGAGGGAAAATTTTGTGGTACATCATATGCCCCTGTTCAATCTTCTTAAACCTGAAGAGTTAGATTGTATTGTTCACCATTCGTGACTTGAGGGTAGAAGAATTAGCTTAGAGATACCATTTAGAGAGGTGACAAAAAGTTGTTGGAGATGGGCTTATAGATTCCATCCAAAGTATCTGTTGATAGAGAAATTAGACTAAGTCTACACTCAGATTTAACTGGGAGAAGTAACATAATAAATCTTTGGTCGATTTAATCTAAGCCAACATAGGTCTTTAAATCTTTAACTGAGAGAATTATAAGAATGAATATTTGGTTGATCTAAACCGAGCCATAAAAGGTCTACTGAGAGAAGTATCAGAACAAATATTTGGTCAATTTAATCTGAGTCAGCAGATGTCTTTAAATCTTTAATAGAGAGAAGTATCAGAATAAATCTTTGGTCGATTTAATCTGAGCAAGAAAAAGGTCTACTGAGAGAAGTATCAGAGGAAATCTTTGGTCAATTTAATCTGATCCAGTAGATGTCTTGATATATTTAACTGAGAGAAGTATCAGAATAAATCTTTGGTTGATTTAA
Source organism: Vicia faba (assembly GCA_948472305.1). Lineage (NCBI taxonomy): Eukaryota > Viridiplantae > Streptophyta > Magnoliopsida > Fabales > Fabaceae > Vicia > Vicia faba. Next base: position 318,245,919 of record OX451741.1, on the reverse strand, counting down.
TCTGAGCCACAAAAGGTCTATTGAGAGATGTATCAGAATAAATCTTTGGTCGATTTAATTTAAGCCAACAAATATCTTTAAATATTTAACTAAGAGAAGTATCAGAATAAATCTTTGGTCAATTTAATCTGAGCCAGAAAGAGGTATCTTGAGATAAGTATAAGAGCAAATATTTGGTTGATTTAATCTGAGTCAGCAAATGTCTCTAAATCTTTAACTGAGAGAAGTATCAAAATAAATATTTGGTCGATTTAATATGAGCCAGAAAAAGGTCTACTGAGAGAAGTATAAGAGAAAATCTTTGGTCGATTTAATCTGAGCCAGCATATGTATTTAAATCTTTAATTGAGAGAAGTATCAGAATAAATATTTGGATGATTTAATATGAGCCAAAAAAAGTTCTACCGAGAGAAGTATCAGAACAAATATTTGGTTGATTTAATCTGAACCAGCAGATGTCTTTAAATCTTTAACTGAGAGAAGTATCATAATAAATCTTTGGTCGATTTAATCTGAGCCAGAAAAAGGTCTACTGAGAGAAGTATCAAAGCAAATCTTAGGTCAATTTAATCTGAGCCATCAAATGTCTTTAAACCCTTAACTGAGAGAAGTATCTGAATAAATCTTTGGTTGATTTAATCTGAGCCCGAAAAAGATCTACTGAGGAAGTATCCGAGCAAATCTTTGGTCGATTTAATCTGAGCCAGCAGAGGTATTTAAATCTTTAACTAAAAGAAGTATCAAAATAAATCTTTGGTCGATTCAATCTGAGCTAGAAAAAGGTATACTGAGAGAAGTATCAGAGCAAATCTTTGGTCGAATTAATGTGATCCAGAAAATGTCTTTAAATATATAACTGAGTGAAGTATCAGAATAAATCTTTGGTTGATTTAATCTTAGCCAAAAAAAGGTCTATTGAGAGAAGTATCAGAACAAATCCTTGGTCGATTTAATCTGAGCCAGCAAATGTCTTTAAATATTTAACTGAGAGAAGTATCAGAATAAATCATTGGTCGATTTAATCTTAGCCAGAAAAAGGTCTACTGAGAGAAGTATAAGAGCAAATCTTTGGTCGATTTAATCTAAGCCAACAAATGTCTTTAAATCTTTAACTGATAGGAGTATCAAAATAAATCTTTGGTCAATTTAATCTGAGCAGGAAAAATGTCTACTGAGAGAAGTATCTGAGTAAATCTTTGGTCGATTTAATCTGACCCAACAGATGTATTTAAATCTTTAATTGAGAGAAGTATCAGAATAAATCTTTGGTTGATTTAATATGAGCCAAAAAAAGTTCCACCGAGTGAAGTATCAGAACAAATTATGGTCGATTTAATCTGAGCCAGCAGATGTCTTTAAATCTTTAACTGAGAGAAGTATCAGAAAAATCTTTGGTCAATTTAATCTGAGCCAGAAAAAGGTCTACTGAGAGAAGTATCAAAGCAAATCTCCAGTCGATTTAATCTGAGTCATTGAATGTCTTTAAACCCTTAACTAAGAGAAGTATCAGAATAAATCTTTGGTTGATTTAATCTGAGCCAGAAAAAGGTCTACTGAGAGAAGAATCCGAGCAAATCTCTGGTCATTTAATCTGAGCTAGCAGAGGTATTTAAATCTTTAACTGAAAGAAGTATCAGAATAAATCTTTCGTCGATTCAATCTGAGCTAGAAAAAGGTATACTGAGATAAATATCAGAGCAAATCATTGGTCGATTTAATCGGAGCCATCAAATGTCTTTAAATATTTAACTGAGAGAAGTATCAAAATAAATATTTGGTTGATTTAATCTGAGCCAGAAAAAGGTCTATTGAGAGAAGTATCAGAACAAATCTTTGGTCGATTTAATCTGAGCCAATAAATATCTTTAAATCTTTAACTGAGAAAAATATCAAGATAAATCTTTGGTAGATTTAATCTGATCCAGAAAAAGGTATACTGAGAGAAATATAAGACCAAACCTTTGTTCGATTTAATTTGAGCCAGCAAATATCTTTAAATATTTAATTGAGAGGAGTATCAAAATAAATCTTTGGTCAATTTAATCTGGGAAAGAAAAAGGTCTACTGAGAGAAGTATCAGAGCAAATCTTTGGTAGATTTAATCTGAGCCAGCAAATGTATTTAAATATTTAATTGAGAGAATTATCAGAATAAATCTTTAGTTGATTTAATCTGAGCCAAAAAAACGTCTACTGAGAGAAGTATCAGAACTAATCTTTGGTCGATTTAACCTGAGCCAGTAGATGCCTTTAAATCTTTAACTAAGAGAAGTATCAAAATTTATCTTTGGTCGATTTAATCTAAGCCAGAAAAAGGTTTACTGAGAGAAGTATCAGAGCAAGTCTTTGGTCGAATTAAACTGAGCCAGGAAATGTCTTTAAAACCTTAAATGAGAGAAGTATCAGAATAAACCTTTGGTCATTTAATCTAAGCCAAAAAAAGGTCAACTTAGAGAAGTATCCGAGCAAATCTTTGGTCGATTTAATCAGAGCCAGCAGAGGTATTTAAATATTTAACTGAGAGAAGTATCAGAATAAATCATTGGTCGATTTAATATGATCCAGAAAAGGTCTACTGAGAGAAGTATCAGAGAAAATATTTGGTCGATTTAATCTGAGCCAACAAATGTCTTTAAATCTTTAACTGAGAGAAGTATCAGAATAAATCTTTGGTTGATTTAATATGAGCCAGAAACAGGTCTATTAAGTGAAGTATCAGAGTAAATATTTGGTCGATTTAATCTTAGCCAACAAATGTCTTTAAATCTTTAACTGGGAGAAGTATCAGATTAAATCTTTAGTCAATTTAATCTGAGCCAGAAAAAGGTCTACTGAGAGAAGTATCAAAGCAAATCTCCGGTCGATTTAATCTGAGTCATTGAATGTCTTTAAACCCTTAACTGAGAGAAGTATCAGAATAAATCTTTGGTTGATTTAATCTGATCCAGAAAAAGGTCTACTGAGAGAAGAATCTGAGCAAATCTCTGGTCGATTTAATCTGATCTAGAAGAGGTATTTAAATCTTTAACTGAAAGAAGTATAAGAATAAATATTTTGTCTATTCAATTTGAGCTAGAAAAAGGTATACTGAGATAAATATCAGAGAAAATCTTTTGTCGATTTAATCTGAGCCAGCAAATGTCTTTAAATCTTTAACTGAGAGAAGTATCAGAATAAATATTTGGTTAATTTAATCTGAGCCAGAAAAAGGTCTATTGAGAGAATTATCAGAACAAATCTTTGGTCGATTTAATCTTAGCCAGTAAATATCTTTAAATCTTTAACTGAGAGAAATATCAGGATAAATCTTTGGTCGATTTAATCTGAGCCAGAAAAGGGTATACTGAGAGAAGTCTAAGACCAAACATTTGTTCTATTTAATTTGAGCCAGCAAATATCTTTAAATCTTTAATTGAGAGGAGTATCAAAATAAATCTTTGGTCAATTTAATCCGGGGAAGAAAAAGGTCTACTGAGAGAAGTATCAGAGCAAATCTTTGGTAGATTTAATCTGAGCCAGCAAATGTATTTAAATATTTAATTGAGAGAATTATCAGAATAAATCTTTGGTTGATTTAATCTGAGCCAGAAAAACGTCTACTGAGAGAAGTATCAGAACTAATCTTTGGTCGATTTAATTTGAGCCAGTAGGTGTCTTTAAATCTTTAACTGAGAGAAGTATCAAAATTTATCTTTGGTCGATTTAATCTAAGCCAGAAAAAGGTCTACTGAGAGAAGTATCAGAGCAAGTCTTTGGTCGAATTAATCTAAGCCAGGAAATGTCTTTAAACCCTTAAATGAGATAAGTATAAGAATAAATCTTTGGTTGATTTAATCTAAGCCAAAAAAGGTCTACTTAGAGAAGTATCCGAGCAAATCTTTGGTCGATTTAATCAGAGCCAACAGAGGTATTTAAATATTTAACTGAGAGAAGTATCAGAATAAATTATTGGTCGATTTAATCTGATCCAAAAAAGGTCTGCTGAGAGAAGTATCAGAGCAAATCTTTGGTCGATTTAATCTGAGCCAACATATATCTTTAAATCTTTAACTGAGAGAAGTATCAGAATAAATCTTTGGTTGATTTAATCTGTGCCAGAAAAAGGTCTATTAAGTGAAGTATCAGAGTAAATCTTTGGTAGATTTAATAGTAGCTAACAAAGGTCTTTAAATCTTTAACTGGGAGATGTATCAGAATAAATATTTGGTCGATTTAATCTGAGCCAGAAAAAGGTCTACTGAGAGAAGTATAAGAGCAAATCTTTGGTCGATTTAATCCGAGCCAGTAAATGTCTTTAAATCTTTAACTGAGAGAAGTATCAAAATAAATCTTTGGTCGATTTAATTTGAGCCAAAAAAGGTCTACTGAGAGAAGTATCAGAGTAAATATTTATTCTATTTAATCTGAGCCAGCAGATGTATATAAATATTTAACTGAGAGAAGTATCAGAATAAATCTTTGGTTGATTTAATCTGAGCCAGAAAAAGGTCTACTGAGAGAAGTATCAGAATAAATCTTTGGTCTATTTAATCTGAGCCAACAGATGTCTTTAAATATTTAAATGAGAGAAGTATCATAATAAATCTTTGGTCGAGTTAATCTGAGCTAGAAAAAGGTCTACTGAGAGAAGTATTAGAGCAAATCTTTGTACGATTTAATCTGAGCCAGCAAATGTATTTAAACCCTTAACTGAGAGAAGTATCAAAATAAATCTTTGGTTGATTTAATCTGAGCCTAAAAAAGGTCTACTGAGAGAAGTATCGGAGCAAATCTTTGGTCGATTTAATCTGAGCCAGCAGAGGTATTTAAATCTTTAACTTAGAGAAGTATCAGAATAAATCTTTGGTCAATTTAATCTGAGCCAAAAAAAGGTCTACTGAGAGAAGTATCAGATTAAATCTTTGCTCGATTTAATCTAAGCCAGCAGATGTCTTTAAATCTTTAACTGAGGGAAGTTTTAAAATAAATCTTTGGTCGATTTAATCTAAGCCAGATAAAGTTCTATTGAGAGAAGTATTAGAATAAATCTTTGGTCGATTTAATCTATGCCAACAAATGTTTGAAATTAGTGTCCATCATGTAGATATTATCCCTATCTTTTTTTAGGAAGTGACCTACAATCTGTTTTGAGGATTTGTTGATGATATTCGTTTGTTGACTAATCTTTCCTGAAAAGGTAAAGATTTAGTTGTATGCAATGTCGCGATGTATGAAATGCATTATGTAATGATGTTCTCAAAATTAATGAGACTTTGCTATATGAGTTTCGTATGTGTTGTACCCCAAAATTTTCCCTCTCCTTTTCAAGGATTCTCAAGGAATTGATCAGGCAAAATCATCTCCGAAGCACTGAGACTCCAAATTAGGGTTTTGACTGAGAATGACCAATCTTTGATTTTTGACCTAGTACATGACTTATTGGTTTTAAACATTGATTTCAAGAATCCAAATACGTCATTTTGACCTAATCGCATATTTCAATTCATCTCCCGAGATCTGTGGATTGATAGACGAAATTCGGCCAACTGGTGGAAAAAGTCAACTGTACACTAAAAAGTCAAACTTTGACTTTTTGACAAAAATTGAGTCCCAAAAATCACATTTCTTCAAGACATCCAAAATATTGAAATTTGATCATAAAAAATCAAGAGATTAAAAAATCCAACTTTGCAAGACTTGAGAATTTTTCTAAGTATTTTCTATACTTGTTAATTTCATTGCCTCATAACATCTTTTCACTAAAATTCAAAATAATTCAAGATGTTACAAATAATTCAAGTTGTTATAAAGTTTGCTTTTTACAAGATTACAAATCCTAAAGCTTTGTCTTGTTTGAATTTTTTTCCTTTGACTCAAGACCTTACCACTATGCTTTGGCTTTGTTACAATCCCCATCAATTGGTCCACAAACCAGATTTTGTATCATGCTACAAACAATGTTGCCCATGCCTGTTGTACTGCCCACATAAAAACCCAAAACCGTGTCAAAAACAGTCTGTTGTACTACTATAAAACAGCCTTGCACCAAGCTGCCACAACACTCCAAAACTGCTGCAAAAAACGGCCCTGCTATGCTACTACCAACCCAGTCCAAGCCTGCATTATCTCAATCCCATGTTTGCACCAAATTTGCATATGAGAGCTGCATCTAAAAGGCAATGAGACATCATACCCAAACTGTTCTAAAACTTATTTGTTTCCCCCTCAAATCTCAACCAAACTTCCTCTATAAATAGACTGTTTTCACAATACACAAGGGGCTGGCTTTTAGAGAGAATAGAGTGTTTTTGAACAAAAAAAACACAAGTATTTGTAACCTTTTCTCATTAAAAAAAACAGCTCTACTTTCATTCAAAACAGAACCTCAACCCATTATTCCATCTTGCAAACACTCCCATAAACCAACCAGCCCAAACACCCTATTACATAGAGATTGTTCAAGCACAAGTATAATTTCGGTAGTGTCATTACCATCACGTTTCAAACACAAACAAAAGAAAATAACACTGTGTAAATTGACTGAGTTGGAGAGTGGTCTAGCAGCTTCCAATACAGAGGGAGGATTAGAACATCTTCCTGGAGATTCATTGGAGCCATCATAACATCTTGAAAAGTATTCAGATTTAAAACACCAAGTGCAAGGTAAGACTTCTTGACTTTTCATTTTTCATACATCACTAATGATTCATTCTTGAAGACAAAATGTAGTAATCGTTGCCCCTTTGAGCTAACCATTTGCTTGTTGTTTATTTTTATCAATCATATGCTGTAAACTGACCTGTACAGAAAATAAAACAATGTTTAAGGCTGAAAAATGCAGCATGAGTCGACACATACCCACATGGGTCGACTCATTCTAGTGACAAAACAGGATATGAGTCGACACAAAACGGGTATGTGTCGACACAAACAGGTGCATGATTCGACACATCCCATTATGCATCGACTCATACCGAGTTGATTTAGGATTTTTCAGAAACGGGAAGTGGAATGAGTCGACACATCCCATTATGCATCGACTCATACTGAGTTGATTTTGTTTTACATGAGCAAGAAGAGTTATGTGTCGATGCATAGCAGTAAGTTTCGACACATAATAATTCAAAAATGTAATTTTTCTTTCTTTTTACATTGTCTTTACATTTTTCACAGATTTTCTTCATTGTTGTCCATTTATTCGATATGGTTGTAATAATTAGACATCTACTTCATCCCCATTTGTAAATTGTATCCCCACTCCCCTAATGATGTAATAGCGTAGGATTTTAATTTACGCAAATTTATCGCTTTTCATATAGTTGTTAGTAATTAGGGTGTGTATGGCAAGATAAATCAACCGTTAGAAAACCCTAATCTCAAAGATAATGCATGCAATCAAACACACTATTCACACGTGCACCTCTAGGATAACCTCGCTTGTTACCTAGGAAAATAGTCATGTCCCTCGAATATGGTCGTTTTAGCAAATACCCTCGATAATAAAAGATAGTAGTCCCTCAATGTCCCTCGATTTTACCTTCGGTAAACGATAATTTCCCTTGCAAAAATTGCTAAAACGTATCATAAGTTACCTTCTATGACTATATGATTGACCCATGCCCGTCCCTTCACATCGAAAGATAGGGCTTCTTATCGATCAAGGGTAAGGTAGCAATATCTAAAGGAGGAGGAAAAGAACAACAACCTTTTGAGTAGGCAGGAAGCTCGTAGTTGCTTGCTCACCAAACTAAGACCATTTTCACACTCACACTTTTAAAACATCTTCAAAAAACAAACATCTCTTTGAACTATTTTCAAAACCAACACTTTGTATAGATTCTTATAGAGACGAGAATCATTATAAAGTTTGCCGAAACAAAGGCGTTTTCAAAATATTTTCAAACTTGCACAAACACCTTCCAAACAAAAGAATTTTTCAAAGTGATCACGCAACTAAGATCTCGTAGATAACTACTGATGAAAAGGGTGCTAACACTTTCCCTTTTCATAACTTACCCCAAAACTCAAAAAAATATCTTAAAAGGTCTTTCCTATTCTTCTCACCCTTCCATTTATTGGATAAAAGAAAAGTCGGTTACGACTCTTGCTATCTGCAACATTTACGATAAAACGCAAAAAACCCAAGTTAGTTCTCCCACCGTATTACAGTATGCATATGTTATGATGTATGAATATGTTGTTGAAGTGTATTTGTAAACCCGTGTTAAATCTTGTATGGGAAAAAAAATCCCTGACCATTGTTGGGGATGAAGAGTATGTTTATCTTCAATCTTATCTAGAATGCTTCCGATGGGGATTCCTGTTTACTTGTTTGAGGAAACTCTGCAAGAGATGTATTGATTTCTATTTGGGGAATAGAGTTTAGGAACATTGGTCATTCGTTGCTTTACTGGGGAGTTTATTTCTTATATACCCTGACTGGGGATAAAAGAGATGATTAAACTTATGACTCATCTGTGGAGAATAATAGTTTACTGGTATCTAGTCGGGTTCTAGGTTTTGCAGCAAGTCTCTGGGGATAATGATGACTTCACCGGGGAGAAGAAATTTGTCTGTGATTTATAGTAGTCTGAGGAATATACTCGAGTTGGGGAATTTGTAGTCTGTTGGGGGAAATAAACCTTGTTGGGGAAATAAACCCTTGTTAATGGAGAAGTGCTATGTTGAGGAAACAAACTCTCTTGGGGAAATTGATTTAGAATAAACTTTGCAAGGTCTCTTTTTTCAGTTTTGGAGGACCAAACTCAGCTGGGGAAGAGAATTTCCATGAAGTATACTGATTAGGAACTCCGTAGGTTGGTGATATTTCCGAGAAATGGATTATACTCCTTTATTTGCTATAGTGGTCTGCCGGGGAGATTGTGGGGAATGTACCCTTATTTGTGAAGATTACTCTATGGGGATAACCTCATAGAAGTGGCTCTGGAAACTTCACTGGGGATAATCTTATGAAAGGGACTCTGGGGATTTACAGACAACTTGAGTATCATTCCAGCTTGTAGAATTTTGAGTAAATGTGTATTTATGTTCTTATGTATATATTTGTTAACAGTTAATCATACGCATATGTTCATTCAATTTTAGTCATTGGACGTTTTTGCAAACAAAACAGAAAGAACAAAAAGTATGGACTTCAAAGTATATTTGTATTCATGATTTTGCCTATAAACAGGCGATTTTGTATAAAGAGACGGAAATCCTAGTAAGAGGAAGACGTCATGAAATGGAAAGAGTATAAAGTGAAAATAAATATAGCCATGTGGAAGTGATCTCATTGGGTTCCAACTCCGCTATTGCCCCTATGTCTTCTAATATCTCGTCCCTTGCCATCAAAAGAAGTTGATTTAACCATTTGAACTTTCTACTTTTGTAATAAAGCTTGTATGTAAGTGATCCAACAGGACATAGTTGTATGCTTTAATCCCTAATTTTTGCTTGGACTTCCCTTTCGGGTTTCAGTCCACTAGGATACCATTTTTTCCCCAAGTATCCCTTTCATATTTTCGACTTGTTGGGTGTATAATCTTTTGTATATATCCCTTATTTTTGCCTAGGCATGTCAACCTAGTGGGTCATTCTTATGCGTAGTATTTTTTGACTATGTCCACGTTCACAGGGTGCGGGAAATATTCACCATCCATGTGGTTAATATCATAGCACCACCCGAGAATACTTTATTGCCAACAAATGGCCCTTCATAGGTAGCAGTCCATTTTCCCATGGGATTTCCTTGCGGAAGAATGATGCACTTTATTACGAAGTCACCAGCCTAGTATACCTGATGTTTGATCTTCTTGTTGAAAGCTTTGATCATACGCTTCTGGTACATCTGACCATGACAAACAACAACAAGCCTCTTTTCATCAATCAAATTCAACTGATCCAACCTTGTCTGAATCCATTCGTCTTCATCTAAGTCTGCTTCTTTCATAATCCTTAGAGAAGGGATTTGAACTTCAACAGGCAAGACAACTTCCATGCCATAGACCAAAGAGAAAGCTGTTTCCCCAATTGATGTTCGCGCAGAAGTATGATATCCATGAAGAGAAAATGGTAGCATCTCATGCCAGTCTTTTTAGTTCACCACCATCTTTTGCACAATCTTCGTTATATTCTTGTTGACATCTTCCACTATGCCATTCATCTTAGGCCTGTATAAAGAAGAGTTGTGATGCTTGATCTTGAACTGCATGCAGAGTTCAGTGATCATGTCATTGTTAAGGTTGGTGCCATTGTCAGTGATGATCCTATCAGGGATACCATACCAGCAGATGAGGTTATGCTTGATGAATCGAGCCACGAAGTTCTTGGAAACTGAGGCAAATGAAGCTTCTTCGACCCACTTGGTAAAGTAGTCAATGGAGACAAGAATGAAACAATGTCCATTATAGGAAATAGTTTTGATTTATCCAATCATATCGATGCCCCACATTGCAAATGGCCAAGGAGAAGTCATGAAGTTCAAAGGTATTGGAGGCACATGAACTTTGTCAGCATAAATTTGGCACTTATGGCAAGTCCTCGAGTAGTGATGACAATCGGTTTCCATGGTCGACCAATAGTAACCAGCTCTCAAAATATTCCTGGCCATAGTATGTATGCTAGAATGAGTACCAAAGATACCTTCATGCATATCCTCCATGATCTTATCTGCTTCCTTCTTGTCCATACAATGAAGCAGAATTGAATCATGGTTGCGCTTGTATAAGATCCCATTGCTCAGGAAGAACTTGGATGAGAACCTCCACAGGAATTTCTTATCATTGACTAACGCCCCTTCGGGATACTCTTGAACTTTGAGATATCTTTTCACCTCATGAAACCAAGGCTTCTCCTTTACACCATCAGTGTCAACCTCATAGAAGTGTGTTGGTTTATCAAATCTTTCAACAGTAATTCAAGGAGCTTCGTTGTCCCATCTGACCTTTAACATAGAAGACATGGTAGCTATAGCATCAGCCAACTTATTTTCTTCCCTCAGAATATGCTCAAAGGTGATCTCTTTAAAATACGGGATCAAGGCTAGCACAAGTTCTTTGTAAGGGTTAAGATTTGGATGTTTTGTATCCCACTCCCCTTTAACTTGACTGATGACCAAACCTGAGTCTCCATATACACTTAAGAATTTGATTCTTAAGTCAATAGAAGCTTTAAGACCCAGGATGTATGCTTCATACTCGACCATATTATTGGTACAATCGAAGCAAAGTCTGGCAGTAAAAGGTGTATGGCAACCTTCGGGGGAAATGATCACAACACTAATTTCGTTACCCAGTGCGTTGGAAACTCCATCAAAAACCATAGTCCATTGGGATCCTTGCTTAGGTCCTTCATATAGTCGAGGATTTTCACAATCTAGAATCAGCATAATATTCTTGTGGGGAATTCAAAGTTCATAGATTAGTAGTCATCTACAACTTGATGTGCCAAATGATATGCCATAACATTTCCTTTGATTGATTTTTGTGTAGTGTACTAGATGTCGTACTCAGTTAAGATTATTTGCCATCGAGCTATCCTTCCAGAGAGAGCTGGCTTCTCAAAGATATGCTTGATGTGATCCATCTTAGAGATCAATAGAGTGGTATGAGTCAACATATACTGTCTTATTCGACGAGCAGCCCATGCCAAAGCTCAAAAAGTTTTCTCAAGCAGTGAATATATTGTTTCATAGTCGGTAAATTTTTTGATAAGGTAGTATATTGCATTCTCTTTTCGACCAGACTCGTCATGCTGCCCCAACACACACCCCATTGAATTCTCTAAAATAGTTAAGTACATGATCATAGGTCTTCCTTCAACTGGCGGCATCAGAATTGGAGGTTCTTGCAAGTACTCCTTGATCTTGTCAAAAGCTATTTTACAGTCGTCATTCCATCTTACCACTTGATCCTTCTTCAGCAGCTTGAAGAATGGATCACAAGTAGTAGTCATGTGAGAAATGAATCGGGCAATGTAGTTTAGTCGTCCTAGAAAACCCATGACCTCCTTCTTAGTACGGGGAGATGGCATTTCTTGGATAGATTTGAACTTTGTAGGATCGACTTCAATTCCTTTGCCACTAACGATGAATCCTAGGAGCTTTCTAGACCTTACCCCGAAGATGCATTTGTTGGGATTCAACCTTAGCTTGTACTTCTTCAGCCTCTCAAACTGCTTGTGCAGATGATCAAGGTTCTCTTCTTCAGTTTGGGATCTTGCTACATGTCATCAACATAGACTTCTATCTCATGATGAATCATGTCATGAAATAAAGCCACCATAGCATGTTGGTAAGTTGCGCCTGCGTTCTTCAACCCGGATGGCATGACCTTATAACAGAAGGTCCCCCATTGTGTGACAAAGTAGTTTTTTCCATGTCCTCAGGCGCCATTTTGATTTGGTTGTACCCGGAGAAGCCATCCACGAAGGAGAACACCTTGTGTTGAGCAGTGTTGTCAACTAAGACATCAATATGCAGTAGTGGGAAGTCATCTTTGGAGCTTGCCCTATTTAAATCCCTGTAGTCTACACACATATGGACCTTATCATCTTTCTTCGGCACTAGAACCACATTTGCAACCCATTGGGGATATGACGTCACTGCCAAGAAACCTGCATTGAACTGTTTCATTACCTCAACCTTGATCTTCTCAGACATATCAGGATGCATACGAAAAACCTTTTGTTTGATTGGAGAACAAACATCTTTCATTGGCATTCGATGAACCATGATATCAATATCGAGCCCTGGCATATCTTCATATGACCAAGAGAATACCTCAACATAGTCATGAACATCTGAACCAATCTACTCTTGACATTGTCTTCCAAGATGGCGCCGATATTGACTTCTTTCTTATCGGCCTCAGTACCCAAGTTTATCACTTCGACCGGTTCATCGTGCGGTTGGATAGCCTTTTCCTCTTGTATCATGAGTCTGGCGAGTTTTCCAGGTATCTCACAATCTTCTTCACCTTCGTCTTCGGCTTGATAGATTGGATTTTAGAAATCATAAACGATAATAGAAGAATTGTTATCAATGAGATCCAGAGTGGATGCGGATCTGCAAATGTGTGTGTGTGCATGTACGGTCACATGGCTATTTGAAAATGCAGTAAAGTAAAAGAAAGACAAGGAGCACAAAATTTGAATGCAAAATTGTCCAATGTTTTCATTAAATAAGCATATAATATATGAAATGACAACCCTTAAAAAATGGACCATTGTGCCCCGGGCAAGGCACATGGTTTAAAGTCATTGTTTTAAACAGAAATTATACAGACAAACTTCTTAAAGCGATAATAAAATAGGAAATAGCAATTACTCCTGGCTGAAAGAGACTGAGATGAAGTCTTTAGTCATCCATTTGTTGATTCCTCCATCAGCAATTGGGAATATCCAGTCGTCCAAGTCACCATCACTATTAGTGTCCACTAGAGCATTGACTTTATTGTTGCTAATACGGAGAGGTGGTCCACCAGCACGAGCATGTTGAACATTTTCTTAGCTTTTAAAGTAAAACCCAATCCAAATTTGTCAGATTTGTAGGGGATATCAGGAAGTTGTCCCCAGATAGTGCAACCTCCATCTTCTACAACAACCCGAGCATCCTTCAGAGAGGCCAATTTTGGTGTGTCCTTAGCAATAACAGGCATAACTTTAGCAACGACAATCGTTTGAGGGATTACTTCAAATGCTTGACAAGGAGTTTCAATGAATTCGCCATCCATTTCAACATATTTGAAAGAATTCAAATGATTGACCATATATTCTTCCTCTCCACAGACTGTGACAATCTTCCGTTTTACTGGGTACTTCAGGTTTTGATGCAATGTAGAGGTTATTGCACCTTCCCCATGAATCCATGGGCATCCTAGCAAGCAAGAATATGCCTGGCGGATATCCATTACATAAAAAGTTGAATTAAAGACTTGAGACCCCACCTTGATCGAGAGATCAACCTCTTTGTGGACCAACTTTTTTGAACCATCGAAGGCTCTTACCACAATAGCGTTGGGTTTCAGCATCATCCCTTCACAGTCCAGTCTATCCAAATCACGTTTGGGTAAAACATTGAGGGAAAAACCAATATCTACTAACACGTGCCAGAGTGGTGCTTTTGCATTCAATAGAGATGTGTAGAGCTTTATTATGATTCTTCCATGCTAGAGTTAAATCTGCATCAAAAAATCCCAAGCCATTATTAGCAGTTAGACTTGCAACACAGTTCTCAAATTGATTCGCAGTGGTCTCTTGTGGAACATGGGCATTCTTCAGGAATTTCATCAAAGCTTGGGCATGTGCTTTGGAGCATAATAACAAGGATAACATGGATATCTTTGAGGGTGTCTGCCCCAGTTGCTCAACTATTTTCTAATCACTTTTTCGGATGATCTCCATAATTTCTTCCATCTCTTATCTAGATGGGTCTTCAATTGTCACTTCTTTTGGTGGTGTCTCCGTCAGGGCAGGCTCAATTACTTTCTATTTACGTAGGTTGTCAACAGTTGGTCTAGCAGCAGGAATGCGAACCGGTGTTGTAGTAGTTATTGGAGGAGAGATCTCCGGAGAGAAGACCCTTCCTGTCCTAGTGACCTTACTAGTTCCAACAATGTTTGTAATTTTAGACTCTTCATTTTCAATAATCCATGGCTCTTACTTGACACCATGATAATAAACTTCTGCCCTATAGTTCCAAGGCACACCTTTGTTGGAGGAATAGGGGGCTGGCCCCGGTGTACTGATAATCAGGGGAGCCACTCTTGGCTCAGCAGGAATCCTTATAGGGCCTTTAGAGGTGATCCTAATAGGAGTATTGGAAATTGTGATTATGGAAACCTCTTGAGGTATAATTTCAGGTAAACTCTTCATGGACGGAGTTTTCTCGAATAGAATTTCATGGCTGTCAATTAGGCGTTGGATACCTTTCTTCAGCGACATACAACCATTAGTTTGGGAAGCACAATGGTAACAAAGTTCAAGGCAGCCAAGAAATAAATCGACTCTCAACAGATTCCTGTTAATGGTCAATAATGGAGTAGTCAAATCATCAATGATGGAAACAAAGGAGACATCGTCAACAAAATTAACACTTTTACCATGACTTAGAATGGGTGCGGTAATCACATTAGGAGTTTGTGGAGGGTCAAACTCAATCACTTTTTATCAATAAAATCTTATATCTTTCCCTTTAAGGCCCAACAATCATTGGTATCGTGCCCAGAGCTATTGGAAATATAAGCACATTTTGCATTTGGGTTGTATTTTGGAGATGAAGTATTGGGGTTTTGAGGAGGATTCCTCAGTGTTACCAAATCTCCCTTCAACAAATGTTGTAAAGCTTGAGATAATGGTATGTTGATTCTAGTAAATTTCCTCCTTGGGGCATCAGGCCTTTATTGACTATTTGATTGTTGTGGTTGTTAAATTGGGGTCGGGTTTGAAATTAATATTGCTCCTACCGACTGAGGACGATCATTCTTGATACGACTTCTTTGTCCATAAATAACATTAGTCTCTTTCTTTCTGATAAGGGGTTTCTTCACAATACTAGAGGATGCAGACATATGAATCTTCTCGCTTTTGATTCCACTTTCAACTTGTTCACCAGTCATAATCAACTTAGTAAACCCTGACGAAGAACTCCCAATCAGAAAATTAAAGAATGGACCAGTCAAGGTGCCCATGAACATGTCCACTAATTCTCTGTCAGTCAAAGGAGGTTTCACCCCTCCATCCAGGTCCCTCCACTTTTGAGCATACTCCTTAAAGCCTTCATTTGAACCCATAGTCATATTTTGTAATTGCATGCGGGTTAGCGCAAGGTCAGCATTGTATTAGTATTTTTTGTAGAAGGTAGCAGCTAGATCCTCCCATGTGTGGATATTATCCCCCTCAAGTTGATAGAACCACTCCAACTGTGTCCCAGATAAGTTTTCTTGGAATAAGTGTACCCATAACTTCCTATTGGCGGTGTGTGGTTGAATCTTGCGGACATAAGACCTCAGATGTATCTTTGGACAGGAGATCCCATCGCATTTTAGAGAAGACATTAACCTTAAATTTATGGGGAATGAATACCCCAGGGACCAAACCTAAATCTCCAAAGTCCAAACCAAGCACGATTTGGATCTCTACAACCTTAAGTCGGTCTTCTAGCTATTTGTATTTCTCATCCGTTGGTGGATACTGCTCTTCGGAATAGTCTTTGTCCTTGGTAATCTGGTTATTTCCACCTCTAACTCTGGTGCTTCTAACATCCTCGTCTTGATTGTCTTCTTCCTCAGAAGAAGCCACTTCTATTTGAGCTAGTCGGGAGGGTCCTTTGAATCTTCTTCCCATGTTGAGGATAACATCCTGTTTCTTGGTCTTCTTTTTGGTGGCAATGAGTGCCATCATTTCTTGCTGACCTTTAGCTAGATTGAGGAGAGTCTCTTGGAACTCTACGTGTCGAGTTTTCAGATCTTTGACAGTTTTCTCTAGAGCCATCTTATACTGAAATAAATAGTAAAAATATGAGTAAACTTGTATCGAAAAACCTGCTTATGATATGATGCATGCTATGTGGATGCAATGTTTTCAAGGACCTTTAGGAATTTAAATTTGCTAGCCAAAAAAGGAAACAAACACAACAATTGTATTAATGAGTTCAAAGATTACAATTTCCCCTTGGGCTTACAATGAAAAGAAAAAAGCTCTCAAAGATACAATAAAATAGACTCCTAAAACAAAAGACTTAAGTCTCCCACGGGCGCTTCCTCTTTGGTGCAATGTATGCATTCAGGGTTCGCTCCTTGTGAAGTTGCCTTGTGAGCTCCAACACCTTCTTCTCGCTTGTGTAGAATCGAGCTTCAAAGGTGTCTCGTTCCCCCTTAAGTTGAATCCAAGATCTCTGCAATTCTTCGAGGTTGGTAGACATGTCAGGATGGAGAATGGTATAAGAAATATCTCCCTCGGCAACAGGTTCAACAACTATTGGTAGGATAGCAGGATATGGCATCATGAGATTTTGAGCGCGAACTCGCACCCATTTGAGATAAGGCTCCAAAGGAATAGAGTTCTTATGTCCCAAACTCTTTCTACAACCATTTTTTTACCATTCCCCAAGCATGTACAAACCTTCAATGATAACCTTGAACATCATTCTCATAGTCGAAAATAATATCTTCAATGAGTGCGTTGTGAAGACCATCTCTTCGAGCATAGCCAAATTTTCGTAGAGCTAGAGAAGGGTTATAAGTAATACCTTCCCTAATGCCTAAGAGTGGAACTTTAGGGAAACTCCCCACAATGGTCAATGATAGTAATATCCTCTTGAGACCGGGAGCACTAATGGATATATGTATGACAAAGCGACATTACTCTTTGTGACCAATTTACACCTTGTTCACTCTTCAATACTGGTCGGGGAAGGTGAGGAATAAACCACTTAGATAGAAACCATATGCAACACATGAGAGCTTCTCTCTTCCTCATGGTAAGAGTGTGAAGAGTATGCAAAATGTCTCCGAGCAAAGTAGGCACAGGGTTACGAGAAAGGAAGATCTTGACATCATACACATCTATGAGTTGGTATGGATTAGGGAACACTACTAACCCATATATTAGGAGAGCCAAGACTTCTTCAAAATCTTGCAAATACATATCCTCCCAAAATAGTTGAGCATTCTCTAACAGAAACTTAGCTAGAAAACCCTTGACTCCGCTCCTTGTTTCCCAATTGGCTACAATGTCAGCCCTTTTCAAATGTAGGGCTGATGCAATCTCCCCAGGTTGTGGGTCTTTCTCTAAACCGGTGAAGGGAACTTGATCCAGAATAGGTACTCCTAATAATTGAGAGAACTCTTCCATTGTGGTCACCAATTGATAATCGGGAAAGGTAAAACAATGATGTTTTAGGATCAAAGAATTAAAAGAGCACACATATCATTTCTTCTTTAAAGCTTGAGGTTACCAGATTGAGAAGTTGACCATGTCTTTTGGTGAACGGAGAATTCTCAAGAATCCTTGATGCTAACTCTTGGAGTTGAGGAGGCACTTTTACAAAGCTGATTCAGATGGTATTTCTGCGAGTGGAAGCCATATCCTACAAAACAGGACAAAGATAAATCCATAGGTCCTTGAAATGGTTAATGAAAATGCTATGGCATGATGTCATGATGTTTATGATGTTATGAACAAATAATCAAACAAAGAACACAAGGCCTTAAGTTTAGGCTTGCATGAGGTTTATAGGTAAGTACCCTCTTGAAGTTTTAGTTGGTTCAACCTGTCCTAAAAGAAAGTAACCGGGTTCTAAGGAATCTCAACATCATTGATCTTTCTTCATCGGGCATTGCTTCAACACAAGAAATCTTTTTTCGCGACCGAAATATCCCGAAAGTTCGATCTCAATGAGTGTAGTATCGAGTATCAACTAACTTCAGTCTTGCACCAAATCCATCTATCTCACTACTTTCTAATGGCCAAGTTGTTCAACTAAGGTTCTATGGTCAGTTAGTGCTTCATGACACCACTCAGCGGCCCCGTATTCTCCTTGATTTAACTCAAGGGACATCGGTACCCAAAAATGTGTCACACTAACATAGCTATCGCTTCAACCATATCAGTCTATGCCGTACAGTTTCCACGATCTATTTCTACTTACCTAATATGCCCCCAGATTCGGGTATAGGATCTTTACGAGTAATAAACCCAAGCATATACCCAAAATGTAAAGAAAACAAGGCAAACATGTAAATCAAATAAAGGTGATATAGTTCTTAAGGTAACCCCACTTTTAGTTTATCTTCCACAACAGAGTCGCCAGTTCTGTGATACGGTGGGAGAACTGACTTGGGTGTTTTTCATTTTATCGTAAATGTTACGGATAGCAAGAGTCCCGACCGACTTTTCTTTTATCCAATAAATGAAAGGGTGAAAAGAACAGGAAAGACCTTTTGAGAATTTTCTTGAGTTTGGGGGGTAGGTTATGAAAATGGAAGGTGTTATATCCCTTTTCATCCGTAGTTATCTACGAGCTCTTAATTGCTAACTCACTTTGAAATGCTCTGTGTTTTGTGTAAGTTTGAAAATATTTTGAAAACTCCTTTGTTCGGAAAACTTTGCAATGATTCTCGTATCATTGAAAATGTATACAAAGTGTTGGTTTAGAAAATATTTGTTGAAAGGGGGTGTTTGGAAAGATGTTTTAAAGATGCCAACGTAAGGAAATTTTGTAATGATTCTCATATCGTTGAGAATGTATACAAAATGTTTGTTTTGAAAAGTGTTTGAAAGTGTCAAGTATGGAAATGGTTTTATTAGTGAGCAAGCAATTATGAGCAATCTACCTACTCAAAAAGTATTTGTTCTTTTCCTCCTCCTTTAGATAGTGCTTTTTTTACCATTGATTGGTAGAGAACCATATCATTAGATGTGAGGGACAGGCGAGGGTCGCCGTACAGTCATAGAAGGCAACTTGTAAGATGTTTTAGCAATTTTCGTAAGGGACTAAGATCTTTTATTGAAGGCAACATTGAATGGTCATCGAGGGACTATGATCTTTTAATCGAGGGTCTTTTTCTAAAGCATCTCACGTTCGAGGGACATGATTGTTTTTATCCGAGGCAACAAGTGTGGTTTACCCTAGAGGTGCATGTGTGTAAAATGTTTTGTTTTCATGTATTTTATCTTTCAAATTAGGGTTTTTATAGGTTTTATTTTAGTCTTGTCATGCAAACCCTAATTATTATCAATAATAAGGAAAGCGATAAATTGCGGAATTTAAAGATCCTAGGCTATTACAACGCTTTGGGAATGGGGGTACAAGTTTGTGAATAGGGGGAGAAAGAAATAAAGCCCTAATTACTATTACAAACCATTGAATATGAATAGGATGTACAAAATATAAAGAGGAAGAACGAAATTGTCTTTTTAGGGTTTTTGATGGAAAAGGTTTTAGTGATTAACCTAATTGAGCTAATTAATTTTAATTACAAGACAAACCTTAAAATCTATGTTAATTAATTTTATCAATTTAAAAGGAAAATTAAATGACAAAACCTAAATCTAATTTAATTGAGGATAAAATGAAATCTAAATCTAATGATTTGCTTATAAAATGATTTGAGTATTAATGACAAAAAAGTATTTTATAGTGTAGAAAAATAATAAAATTTAGCTCTAAATATTAACAAAAAAATAAAATAATATTCTTAATTAAGTTAATTAACAAAATATGTTATTTTTTATTTTAGTTTTAAATAAAAATAAATAAATAAATAAAGTATAGAAAATATAAAGGGTATGAGAAAATATTGGGCTAGGGGGTTTAAAAAGAAAGATGAGAGTTAAAAGTAGTAAAAAGGGCGCTAGGCCCAAATGTGTGTTATTGTTGAGTTCAGAAAATAAAATTAAAATAGTAAATGGGCTTGCGTTGAGTTTAGTAAAAGGGGTGTTTAGAAAGAAATTCAGACCAAGGCCCAAAACAGAATCCAAGCGCTTGGTGATCTAATGTGGTTGATTTCTGGGAGTATACCATGGGCCTGCTCATGTGGAACATTGGATTTAACCTTGTGATGATCAAATGGAATTAATGTGAGGCTTCATGGTGGGCGCGCATGGTTTGTATGCATGAAATCTGAAAGAAGAAAATGTAAAAAAAAAAACAAAGGGACCGCTGGGGCTCGAACCCAGGTCACAAAGGTCATAGGCGCGCGCTTTAACCATTAAGGTGGTGATACATCTGGTAGTTAAGACAACAATTATTAAATATGTAATGAACTCATTTCTGTTTGTGCTTCATCTTCTTCCTTGCGCCAAAAGTTTCAACACCATTTTTGAATTTTGTAACTTCCTCATTTCTCAACCTAATCAGAAAATGTAAACATGAAACTTGCTCCATTTTTCAATACGAATTCAAACATATAAATTTCATGAGCTATAAATCAAATATGAATGAGAATTTTAATTCTACCAAATAAAAACCTAGTTTTTTCAGAAAGTTCATCTTCAAAATTCGCATCACTCATGCAACATAAATGAAAACTAAGGGCATGGTTAGCTTTAGGGCTATGATGTCTACATTTTTTATTCACAAAGTAAACATTAATGATGCTTGTAGAGAGAGTTCAAAGTTGAGAAAACTTACCTCAAAACTGGAAATCGTGTATGGAGTTTGAGAAACCCTGGAAGTGTGGTGATGATCTGGATAATTTCACTGGACTCCTAGGAAGCTAATGAAACTCTTACTTTGTGCTGAAAGCGCCTGAATCGTGTTGGAAAAGTCAAGTTACAGAGATGAGTTTTTGAGTTTGGAAGATGATGAAGATGGAGTTACAGTTGTGAAACAGGGATGTGGATGGGTTTTATATGATGTATGGAAGATTTTTGATTGATTTGGAGAGGAAACGCACGAGTGTATTGTGAGATGGAAGTTCAAGGTCAGAAATGACAAGCTATGGAGGTTTTTGTGCAAATTCTGGTTTGAGGGAGTTTTAGGACTTGTAAATTTTTGTGTTAGGTTGCAAATGGCTCATCTATTTATAGAGGAAAGTTTTTGAAGGCTCTAGTGATCAAAAACAAAGAATCACATGTTATGGTCTTGAAACTTGTTTTTGAAGAAAGCTTGACAAACATAGTTCCAATGCATGGTACAAAGACTTGTAGGGTGGTTAGGAGGATTTATATATGTTTCTTCTTGCTTTAAAATGTTTTAGAGTCAGAAGCAACAATGTATGGGCTCGAGGAGAGTTGACATTGTGATTAAAGTCACTTTTCCAAAATGGAAGTGTGAACTTTATTCCATTAATGGAATGATCAATTGGACAATGGCTCAAGATATAGTATCATAGCTTAATTAGTTGTGTAAACATCTTATTATGGATAGATTTTCAAGTCAAGAGCCCTGCAAAGCAAGATTCTGCAGCATATTTGTGGGATTTGGTTATGTGTTCTTCATGAAGATGCCTTGTAATTCAAGAATGGATGCCCAACTTCATATCTTCGAATCTCCTATCTCAAAAATGATATCTTCAAGTTATTAGAAATTTTTGAAAGCTTGAAACATTGTCTACAACCTTCATGTTGACCACTTTGGCTAAATCATGTTGGAGCTTTGTGAAAATTGGCCAAGAAATTAGGACACAAATCTGCCTAAACTTGTTAAAAATTTCACTAAGTGTTTATGAAAAATGTCATGACTTTATGAGCTTATATCTTGAAATCTAAACATTTTTTATGAATCAACCCTAAGGGAAAAAGTTGTAGAATTCATTAAGAGCTACAACTTTCATGTTGAAAGTTTTCCTTGAATCATCTTGCATTTTGGTGAAAAATTGTCACGAAGTAGTGAAATTATCAAGGATAAAAACACTTAGGAAATTTCTAAGTATTGAAAACTTTGACTTTTATGGACTTTATTGAATTTATTGATTCTTGTTGACCAGGTTTGATATTTTTGAATGTCTTGATGAATTTGATCTTTGAAATTTAATGTTGACCAAAAAGTCAAAGTTTGACATTTTATGTTTTAGTTGACTTTTCATCAGTTGATCCAAAATTCCACTATCAATCCATTGATATTGAGAAATGATTAAAGCTATGAAGTTAGGTCAACATGTTGTGTTTTAATCCTTGAAATCATGCTTCAAGCCATTAGGTCATGTACTAGGTCAAAAGTCAATGATCAATTAATCTGAGTCAAAACCCTAATTTTGACAAATTTACCCCTTTGATGATTTGAGTGCTTTTCTTGAAGATTTGTGAGAAACACTTAATCAATTGATGAATATCACTTCAAAATGTTGATGTTGGCCAAAATCATGAAGTTTGACTGTATATTGACCATAGTTGAATTTTTACCCAATACAGTTGATTTTCAATCATCTGAGCAATTGACTGAGCAAATTTGTGATGCAAGGCTTCAAACTTGGTATGAGCAATCTTGAAGACTTATAATGAACCATGAAATTAATTTGAGGCTTCAAAAGTTAAATTGTCCTTGATAAAATTAAAACCCTAATTTGGAGGCTTAATGCTTAGGAGGTGAGCTTATCTGATCAAACCCTTGAGAACCCTTGAGAATTTGAGATCTTTGGTGAGAAATGTCTTGAGAAAAGAGAGAGAAAATTTTGGGGTACAACACTAAACTAGATCATGAACAATGTGCAATTTCGTGAATTGATCTGTCGTGATTACTTTTATTAATTACAACCCCATTAATTTTTTTATTCCTTTTTAAAACACCCATAACCACACGTCACTCCACACACTTGTTAGGAAACCTAAAACCCTTTTTCTATAAATTGTTCCTCATCTCCCTCCAGTGTTTCTTCATCCTCTTCAAAATTCCGTCTACAAGAAGAAGCTGTTAAGTTTTCTAGTGAACTGGAACAAGCCTTAAATTTATCTGTTGCAACATCATCAACCATTGCATCTTCATATTCAACAATGGTTCAGTCATCTTCAATAGTTCCATCTTCATCAACCATAGCTCCATCTTCATCAACTAAGGTTACTTCATTCTTTGCAAATCCTACTTACGACAATCACATTACACAGAAAAGTTATCAAGTTCATTGCAACTTGAAACCAATAGAGTTGATTGTTCTTAAGGAATTAATGGTTGATTTTGACAACCTTGCTGCAAATGAGTGTGACTTAAAAGAAGAACTAAAGGCTCAAGGCTGGGAAAACTATTTCCAAAGGCTTCATGGTCCTGTCTATGAGGCTTCATGGTCGTGTCTATGAGGGATTCTATTAGAAAGACCAGAACCATCACACTTCCCAACTAAAAGGTATCTCCCAATATTCCCTGTGGACGACTTCTAACTGCTATTTTTGTTGAAAATGGATTGGTAAAGTTTTTGATTGAGGAAGCCAACTATAAAGAGGAACCGACTCCAAGCATTGTTGATTCCTTTAATGGGAAAACCTTGAGGAACATGAGGTTGATTTAAGAAATCAAGGTCAAGCCTCTGATTGAACCATCTGAGAATTATCATCACAGAAGAATTCTTGTGAGAGACTATCCCCTGTTTTTCAAACAAGATCTGGTATCCAACGTGGCTTCATAAGTTCTAATGATGCAAAAAGAAGGACATGATATGTCAAACTTTATTTACTCAGATTTGCCTGTTGACGGTGTTGAATGTTCTGTTGGTAAAAGGAAGAGAAGCTCATATTCTTCTGAACAAGAGAAGAAAAAGAAAAAGAATTTTGACTTTCTAAAAGATGTCATTCTGGAAAATGAAATTTCTATAACAACTAGTAAGTCTGCTTTTGATACTTTTATACCTATTTCATTATCTGTTTCTAAAATTATTGATGAAGTCTCATCCATTCCAACCACCATCACACAAACATCATTTTTTGCTCCATCATCCACCATTACCACCTTTGTTTATTTTCCAGTTGTAAATATTCCAACTGTTTCCAATACCACCACAACTGAAATCCTTGTAACTTCAAATAAGTCTTTTCCATCATCAACAAGAATCATTTCTAAATCCACCACCATACAAGTTCTTTCTTTAAATCTTATTCCATCTTTCACTACCTTCATTCCATTAGAACCAATACATACATCCACTCCTCCATTAAGCCCACCTCAGTTACTTCCATAAGACTCTCACTTTTCAACTTTCAATACCGATCTTCATTTTTCCTTCTTAAATAAAGAAACCACTCTTCATGACTCACCCATCATTCATCCTGATCCAACTTCTCCATTTGTTCTCTAAATATCAGAAAGAACAATCTCTGATAATCAGGAAGCTATTGAAATTTCATTAACTAGACCTTTCACTTGTTCAGAACTTTTTAATATTACTGAACCTTTACCACAAAATTCTCATGAACAAACTTCTGAACCAAGCCATCCTGAATCTAACCTAGCCTTGGTTGTTTATAAAAAACCTTATCCTAAAAACTTGGATGAATGCATTAACTATTTTAAAACTAAGGCTATGTGTAATACGGTGGAAGAACTGACTCTACTGGTTTTG